>PVIC010036213.1:0-18632 GCA_004025085.1 Thryonomys swinderianus
GGCGTGGTGGCTCACGCCTGTCATCCCAGCACTCGGGAGGCAGAGGCAGGAGGATTGCTGAGTTTGAGGCTTGCCTGGGCTACATAGTGAGCTCGGGGCCAGCCTGCACTACAAAGCGAGACCCTGTCTCAAAAAACAAAAGAAAATGAAAAAAAAATTGGTAGGATTAACAATTCCAACCCCAAAGTAAGTCACTCCCTGAACCAAGAGCACTGGAGTTGAAAAGGGCTCCAAGCTCTACAGAATGTTCTCTCGCTTTCTAGAACAGCATTGACCTGTTAGAACTTTCCATGAAGGTGGAAATGGTCTATAACTATGCTGTGTAGTACCATTAACTAGGTGATCCACATGTGGTTGCTGCTAGAGCCGCTGAGGAGCAACGGTGTGCCGTCTAAAGCTGTCCATCTTCACTGCAGAGGACTCAGCAGGTGAGATCTAACTGAATGTCAGCAAAGAGCCCTGAGTCCTCAAATCCACAATTTTAGACTATTTTTTGCCTTATATTTTCAATGACTCCATGCATTTAAATTAGGCAATGAAAGCATGGAAGATATCCTTACATTTATCCAACATAAGCAAACTAGCAGTATAATTATCTGGGAATTAGTTCTATTTGAAATAAGTGTTTAAATGTAAATTTTGTCTCATAGCCTTCTGAAGTGATCCAGACTAACTAACATAAATGTGAGTGAGTGTTACTTTTTGACACAAGAAGCTATTGATCCTCATAGTTTATGCACTATTTCTATGTACAGTGTCTCATCAGTAAATCAACATTGTTACAAATTTTTGAAGAGCTATAATAGTCAAACTAAGTAAAATTTTAGGCAGGTTTGGACTACTATTGAGCTTTGAAATATTATTTTGGTCAATTAAGAACCTATCCTACTAGGATTGTTCACGTGCATGAGACAAAAAGCAGCAGTGAAAAAAGAAATCTCCCTAATTTAGTTTTTCAGTTTCCTACTGTCTTGTATTAAAAGCTAACTAATAGAATTTATAGATGGAGAAACCTTTTAAGCAGCACTCTTTGTATTTTTTATTAAGTCCAAACTCAGAGAATCTACTTACTGTCAATTTTATAAAAATGGTTATACTACACAGTATATTTTATTTTAAATCTGCAGGACATGATGATAAATTGATAATTGACCCCAAGGCCATTATAAATAAAGAGGCCCTGTTTTTCATTAGTATAGAAATACTTAGTCATAAGGAAAAGAAAACCAGTGTTATTCCTGCCCTGTGAAGTGAGCAATCAAGAACTCTGATTGTAGAAATACTCATTTGAAGAAGGCAAATTTCTAGTTGTGAACAGTAAAAGAAAATGTAATTATAAGAACATATGATTAGAAACATGCCAGAAACAATTTGTGTTGTGTGCTGATAAAAAGAACATTATCAACTCTGTTTACTTAAAATAAAAGTCTGGCTGAGAAATAATCTGAAAAAAAATTCAGGTAATACAATTCCTGGTGGTAGCATTGTTAGAGACTTGCAATATAATTGTCTCACCTGTACATCCCCACCCTAGAAGACAGCAGAATTCATAAAAGTTAATATGGAGACATCACTTACACCTACTACCCAAGCCCCTTTTTACTGTGAAGCATGAAATGTAGACTTCTAGCTCTACTGGCTTTTGCTTCTTTAATATATTGACAAAAATATTTTTTGTTGTTTGTTTTTTGAGACAGGGTCTCGCTTTGTAGTTCAGGCTGGCCCTGAGCTCACTATGTAGCCCAGGCAAGCCTCTAACTCAGCAATCCTCCTGCCTCTGCCTCCCGAGTGCTGGGATTACAGGCGTGAGCCACCACGTCTGGCACTGTGGTATGTGGCATTGATTGTTGATCGGCGTGAGTCACCAAGCCCAGCATTGTATGGGGATCGAACTCAGGGCCTTGCGCTTGCGAGGCAGGCGCCAGAACCACTGAGCTAAATCTCCAGCCCTGACAAAAATATTTTTGTACACTTTACATAAGCAAAGATACCACTGAAAATATTTTTGTCATATCTAGTCATTGGTCTTGATAAATCCAAATACAGAGAAAATAAACACATAAAGTAAGATTTTATACACAAAACAGCACATATTAGCTACATTTTGTGCTGTAGCACAAAATAATAACATAAAAGTAATTTGAGAGAAGAAAACCACCCAGATTTATATCATTTAAAAATATTCTTGAAAGCTAAATAAAAATACAATTTATAAGATTAAAGGGAGGTTTTATGTTTTAAAAAGTGCTATCGAGAAAGTTGAAAAGCAACCCACAAATAGAAGAAAATATTTACAAATCATATTAAGGAATAGCGTTTTTTAAAATACGTATATATATGGCCAACAAATACATGGATTAATACACAACCCCTTAATTGTTAGGGAAATGCAAATCAAAATTACAAGTAGAGTTCACTCCCTGTCCATGGGGTGGCTACAGTAGAAATGTAGATATAATGATGAGAGACATAATGAAAATAATGGTGAGGATGTGGAGAATTTTTAATAGAATGAAATTGTATCATCATTTTAGAAAAGTTTGGTATTCTTTTAAAAATTAAAAATAAATTTAACATATAGCCCAACTTTCTACACCTTAATAAATACTCAAGGGATCTGAAGGCACAAGCCAATTCCAACTCTTGTACATAATCATTTATATTTTCAGTGTTCATAACACCCAAAAGTTGGAAAAATTCAAAGGTTCAACAAATGATGAATAAATAAAATGAAATATATTCCTCCATGTGGTGCAGTGTGCATTGAGGTTGAAATTATTACATTAACTAGAGAACCCAGAAACAAAGTTTATTTATTATGTGATATCTTTTATTATATATAAAATGTCTCAGGCAGTTGAAACCACAGGGATCGAAAGTAGACTTGTGTGTGAGAGACACTGAGGGGAGAGACGGTGGGAGCCACTGCTAATGGTACAAGGTTTCTTCTTCTTCACTTTATTATTTTATTTATTGAATGTATTGGTACATTTCTAGGTGGAACGTAGGATCATATCAGTCTCTGAGAATTTGTTTCTGTACATGGTTTATCTTGATCCTTATTTTTTTTCCAATCGCCTGCCCTCTCTTCATCCCCTCCCCCACATGCATAAGTTTTGTTTCCCTTTTTCCTTCTTACCTTCAACTTTTCCTTTCTTTCAGTTTCTTCCTGTGATAAAGATATTTGAAATTATGTAGCAATGATGATTGCACAAGTATGTGAATATACAAAAACAATTGTACAAGTTAAGGACATATTTTATGGCATATCAGTTATATATTATTGAAAATTAAAACAGGAGATAACTCTAGGTAAGATAAATTGATATTATGTGAAATGTTGGGAATAACTAAGTAAAAATGAGTCATATATCTTTGGAATAAAGAAATGAGTAGCCTTTATTGTAGTCTTGCACGTAGTTGGATTCACAGATTATCTATCTATCTATCTATCTATCTATCTATCTATCTATCTATCTATCTATATCTATCATCTATCATCTGTTTTGATTTGTGTGTATATACATACATTACATGTTATACATACCTTCACACATGCATGCATGCATATATATATGTATATATTGCACACATTTATTTGTACAACTAAAGTTTTGGGTTAAAAAAAAGATTAAAAGCTTCCAAGGGTAGTGACTGGATTTATTGTTTATATTCATAAGTCAGTTTTGCAATAGTTCTGTTTTCAATATTGAAAGGAAGAAAACCTGGAAGGATCAAGTTGCTCCTCACAATGCACAACAGTTAGTCTGAAAGAAAAAGAAGATCCTGTCTTCTAGGGGGCTTGGTGCAGAGGGAGGGTTTGGAGAATATGTCGGGGTTTTAGGAATGACCCAGACTGCCTCCTGGTTTCAACCAGGTAGACTGATGAAAAGGCGCAATATTAACAAAGAGGAAGTTAAAACAATGATACCAAACTCCCGCCTTCATTCATTCAGTAAATACTGGCAGGTTTTCTGATCTACTCTATGGAGTTAGCTAGCACTGAGACTGCGGCAAAGAATAAGATAGTCTCCACTGTTTAGGTGCTCGAAATCACCAGCGGATTATCTGTTGCAGTGCAAAATGTCGGCACAAATCCTTAGCGAGAAAATTGTTAGAATAGGTTACAAAGTGTCACAGGGAAGGATATATTTGAGATGTGATGTAAATATTAATGGGCACTCATTTTAGGTCAGTTACCGCCCCCAAATGATTTTGAATGTCAAAAGTCAGTCGATATTTGTCAATATGAAAAAACCAAAAGTTACCATGTTTTGAGTCATAAGAAATTTGAGGAAACTGTATCCACAGATCCCAATACTAAGGACTGACTGAGAGGCAAAGGTTGCTGGAAGACACTGATAATAAAACAGCCTTCATGTTTTATTCCACAGGCGAAGGGAAAATGTTAAATTTTGAAAAACAGGATTATATTTTCATTTTTTGTCTTTTTTCATTTATTGAGTTTATTGGTACATCATAGATGTACATTGTGGTCACATTAAACATTATAAGTTTGCACCTGTACATTTTCTTATTGATTCTCATTTTTCCCCATTCCTCTGCCCTCCAGACAACCCCCAATCCCCTTTGTATATCAGCTTTGTTTCCATTTTTTTATAAATATTTAATTCTTTTTTTTTTTTTTTTGAGACAGGGTCTCGCTTTGTAGTTCAGGCTGGCTCTGAGCTCACTATGCAGCCCAGGCAAGCCTTGAACTCAGCAATCCTCCTGTCTCTGCCTTCCGAGTGCTGGGATTACAGGCATGAGCCACCATGCCCGGCACTAAAAATTGAATTCTTTATTGCTACCTTTTATATAGTTTCCATTTTTAAATCTTTACCATCCGATTTTTTCTTTCCCTTCTTTACTGTCCCCCACCACCACTCTTCCTTCTCCCTTTGAACATTTTCTTCACTCAATGCCTATCATAGTTTCTGGAACTCATTTGCACCTTTGTTTCTCATACTAGAGAAACAATAAGGCATTTACACATCTGTGTCCTATTTATTTCATTGATGATTAAGTCCTCCAGGAATATTGATTAAGGAATAAATATGTCTAACTTATCATTCCATATAGCTGAGTAATGCTCCATTTTATTAAAAAAATAAAACACATCTTCTTTATCTAGTCTCCAGTTGATGGTCATTTGGTCTGTTTTCAATATTTAGTTACTACAAACTGAGCTGCTATGAACGTGGGTGCACATACGTCTCTGTGATATGGCACTTTTGATTTTTTCTTGTATACACCTATCAGGGAAAATAGCAGGGTCAAATGGGACCTCTGATTACAAAGATGAATTTGGTGGAAGGATCTGAATACAAAGGACAGAAGTGGCTCTCTAGGATTTTGCCATCTCCAGAAGAGTGACACCCTACCTGCTCCAGGTTTCACCGAGAACATAAAGAAAACAAGTACAGAAGCTGGCCTGGAAGCCATAATAGAAATAAGTAGTGGGATAGAGGGAGAAAGTGAGAGAGAAGTTTCTGGTTCATGCGACATAAAGTGGACATGTCATTTACTAAGACATAAAAGATTGCGATGGAAGTGCTTCTCAGAGGGAGGGGGGTGGAGAAGAGATTTGCATTGGTATACATTAAAATTTATGCTGACACAACATTTTTCTTTCAGTTTTTTTTTGGGGAAAATCAGATCCAAGTTGTAGCTACACTTTCTCTTCAACTTGATGGGGAAACGTGGTTAGCCTGGACTCTTTCTTGCATCTGTGGTAAGGAGTCATTTTGTCCTTTCCAGAGTTACAAATGCATTTAAATTGTTTTAGAGCTTTTCTTCTTTTGATTTAGATATGGAGTATTTGGATTTCTGGCATTGGACATCTCTATAGTGTGGGTTTTTCTTTTGCTGCTGCTAGCATTTAGTTAACTCTTTACTGTTGACTGTTAAAATAACCCAAGGGAAGATAGTGAAGTATATATTTGAAATTCGGTATCTGGTGAATGTTTTCTGCTCAGTCTAACAACTTTGAGCCTAAGAATATTCAGGAATATAACAATTCAAAGGGATAACACGTGCATCATGGAGCCCAGATGTTCAGCCACTAGTTCTCTTATGATCCAATAGTTACCACTCAGAAAGTAATCACCTTGTGTTTTTCCATCATGCATTTCTGAATGTGATGCATTGATTCATTATAAGCAGATCGATGGTGCACTATTGTGTGGTGAGATTTTTTTTTTTTGAGACAGGGTCTCACTTTGTAGTTCAGGCTGGCTCTGAGCTCACTGTGTAGCCCAGGCAAGCCTCAAACTCAGCAGTGCTCCTGTCTCTGCCTTCCGAGTACTGGGATTACAGGCATGAGCCACCTGGCCGGCTGTGTGGTGAGAATTTACCCAGAGTAGTCTCTTGGAAATTCCCCAAGCTTTAGCATGGAATTATTTTAGGTGCTGATTTTCATTAGGTAGCACAAAGATATAATCTTTAAATTTCTACTTTCAATATATTGATTTAAATTTCCATGGTGATGTATTGAGAAAGTGGAGGTAGAAGGTCTCTAGCAGTGGTTCCCTGAGTGAACGTTGATTTCAGGGGAAATAACTGAAGGAGAATAAACCTATGACATGTTCTTTTGTGGTAGCTTGGATTGAACTCGTGTCCTTCTGCTTCCAAGGTAGGCATGGTACCACTTGAGCTAAATACCCGGCTCAACCTATGACCATTAACATAACTCTTTTTGTGTGTGGTATCTCTTGTATCTCACCATTTCCTTTGTCTATCACCCTAGTTCTCTTGACTTTGCATGTATATTTGTTTAGAAAGATTTGAGGAAAAATAAAGAAACCTTGTGTTAGGGAAACAAAATTAAGAGTAGGATTTTGAAAGTCTTACTTCTGAAACTAACCACTGATGTTCCCCAGTTCAAATGTTTGGCCTTTGGATCCTCTCTACAGAGAACAGGGAAAGGTACATCCCACTGAAATCAGTGTACATGAAAACAGGAATAATGAGAAATATCACTTTAGCAAGGTTATTAAATACAAGTCTGTGGGTATTTATATCATAAATACAGATTATACATGAAGAATAATTGGCATTTTAATATTACATATTTTAAACAGATTAATTGGAATTTTCAATTACATATTTTAAACAGATTAATTGGAATTTTCAATTAGCTATAGAAATTACAGACCAATATGTTATCAATAATTTCAGGGAGAAAACCAAAGAAAGAAAGAGAAAGAAGGAAAAAGAGAGAAAGGAAGGAAACAAATAGGATAACATCATTTTAGGAGGTAAAGTTTTTGTCATTTTCAAATCAAAGATTTTATTTTGACTCATCCAATTGGTGATAATGGATAGTAATTGAATTAAAATTATTGACTTCTATTATTTGTCTTCTTAGTCAGACTATCTCCCTATATTCATTTCTATCTTGTCCCTACTAAGCTCTTTGTTACTGCAATAAGTGTGAAATAAGCAAACACACACACATTCACGATAGCAAACAGGCTGCCTAGAATCTAATTAGAAGAAACTCTGCCCATCTGCTGTGCATTATCCCGGGGCCTGCTCAGATGGATGCTGTTTCATTACTAAAAGGCAGAGAGATGCAAATTGAATTGAGCTGGACTTCCTCTCAGAGAGAGACCAGGGCACAAAGTCAAACCCTTGCTGTGAACTAACAAAGCACCACCGGGAGAAAGTGGTATGAGAGGGGATTTCTTTCTCTAAGGCCACATGTCTAGTACTTAGTAGAGGCCATCAGGGAGTGTTCGTCCCATTGTTCATTACGAGGCAACATGATTCACCACAATATCAACCTTGTTCACTATGCTAATTGTTGACTTTGGAACCGAGTCCCTTGTGACAGATGCCCTTTTATTAGCTGCATGTCACGGCATGTTGAATCGCATTTAACATGAATGAGACCAACACTGGTAGTCCTGATGAGAGTTTATTTCGTAAACTTTGTAATTTGCATTGAGTACTTAGTTATATGTAAAGATTAATTAAAACTTAATAAAACTCTAGCTTAATGTTCATGCTATGGAATAATTTTCAAAGCCCCTCCTTTTGTGATTTTCCTGCACTGACAATTTTAAGCTAGTTTTGTCAATTACTCTCTTAAGAAGGATAATTAATTGCTGATGCCTTAAAAAAGACTGAAAGAATCCTTTGGCTTTAAAAAGTTATAAATTTAGATAGTAGCTAAAAAGCTAATATGTTATATTAAAAGTTCTACATTTTGATCTTGGAAATAGGCTTTGAAATGACATTTTTCTCCATATGATGAATTTGTGCCATTTTCTTCAGTAAAAGCTATTTTCCCGCACAAATGGATGCATTTTATCCTGGATTCCATTCATGCTTATTTTTTAAAATGTTTATCTCTTTGTAGAAATGCACTCTAATAAGGATCCAGTCTTCCAAGCTTCAATAGGAGTAAAAGAATTAGGTTTTATGTTAAATTTAAAGGTTTTCCTGTAAGTACTTTTCCTGATAAAAGATTACACTATATCAAAAGAGAACTGCATACAACTGCTGAAGTCCTAAAAACTGGAGACTCCTGTGTGTCCAGATTCAATGGTTCTTCCTGTACTTTCAGGAGCTGGTGAGGCTGAAGCAGGGATGAACAGAGCAGAATGTCCGGGACTTCCCTGTCCGGCCCCCTTTCTCCCTTCAAAGTGTTTATTCTCAGGTCATGTCCAATCCTTCTACTTTGTCCTCCAGAAAATCCATCCCTAATCTACTGGGGAGGAATTGGACAATTCTATTCTGCAAGAAAACTGAATATGATTTAAAGTCTCCTTTCCTCCTCGGAGACTGAAATTCTGCTTTCTAAAGGTCAGAGTCATTTAAAAATGGGGACATGCCTATTAGAGTTGGGCAGTAAACCCTTCTGTCTCTAGATATTCCAGATCTCAGGGTGATCGCACAAGCCCTGTCGATTTCATATTTGATGTGCTATTGCTACCTTCTGAGACAGGAGTGATGGAACCTTTGCATTCTTGCTCTGGTAGCCAGAAGACCTACCATGAAACTCGGATGACAGTGTATGTATGAGCTCCAAAAGGAGCTCGATTGCCCTTACGGTACAAAAGGAGAGTATGAGTGAGTATTATGGTAGCTTTCTGTTTAGACTAGTTGAAGCACATGCCACAATGTGTTTTGATCCAATGATCTCTTTTGTTTAACAGCTTCCTTAGACCTGACTCCGTCTTTTGTGAATCACTGAGTTGTGTTTCAGTGTTGCCTTCGAATATCCCACACAGCCTGCCTTAGCTGTTCACACAAATATGGTCAGTCTGGGGTCCACGTCTTTTAGTTTTCCTTTCAGTCACTTTTCCCACCATTCCCCTGGGCTGTCACAGGTCCATGACACCCTCTTTTACTTCCCCTAACATGCTCCACCTCTTTTACCATTGGTTATGGTTAGTCACTTTTTCTCTTGCTGTTGAGCCTGTGTATCTTTTATCACCCTCCTTTGTTTACGTGTGACTGTGCCGACTCATTCATAGGACCAGATTTTTCTGCATAGAATTTTTCTGTTTTCTAAAATGTTTTTTCTGTTTTGTATCCAGAATCTTTCTTGTTTCCTGAAACTTTCTTGCTGATTTTTTCTACCATCAGTAGATAGGTATTCTAATAATTTTTATGTATTCCCCACTGAAATCCCCAGTTATCATAGAATATAAGGTGCAGCCTACACCCCTGCATCATCTTTGGGACAAGTCAGGAAGAAATAGCAGTGATTAATTCTCGGATAATCCACAAGTCATTTCACCAGATTTACAGTCTTCCTACCTAACTAATCAATACTAAAAATTTATGGTGATAAAATCATTAGCAAAAAGTGATTGGTTAAAATCACTCCTAGTACTTGGGACTTCTAAATTGCTTAAAGTTAAATTTTGTTCCTAGGATATATTCAACTAACTTGGAGATAAGTTCACTTGAATTACAAATTAGGTATGATCAAGACACTTAATATATGGCTCACAGATATGTTGCTTCAGATCTAGGAAATTCTAGAACATAAACTGGGATAGAAGATAGAGAAAAACTTCCTACTGATGACAGATCATTCTAGACAATGAGGAGTGAGACATACAGGTCAAGAGCAAAATTGATTCTGTATTTGTGAGCCAAACTAAGACAAGGATCTAAACCACACGTGTCATAGGGGCAGACCTGTAGTATAAGTGAGTATGTTCAGCTGGGGTCTGGCAAGTTACACAGATTGTCAACAACTGGAGAGTATGTAGCTTGTTGTTCAGATTTCGGTCTCTGTGATCATATACTAATATTCCAAAAGGAAACAGAGAGCCACATTATTATGTGAAATCCTTCCTTTTTCCAACTCCAAATCAAATGTTTTAAAACTCTATGAGGCGTAGGTTGGAGATTTAGCTTAGCGGTGCTGGTGCCTGCCTAGCAAGCACAAGCTCCTTGGTACTATCCCTGGTAACCACATACAACAGTACTAGGTGTGGTGACTCATGCCCACCAGCAATCAGTATCACATACCACAATGCTGGGCATGGTGCCTTATGCCTGTAATTCCAGCACTCGGGAGGCAGAGGCAGGAGGATTGTTGAGTTCCATGCCTGCCTGGGCTATATAGTGAGCTCAGGGCCAGCCTGAACTACAAAGCAAGACCTTGTCTTAAAAAAAAAAAAAAAAAAAAAAAAAAAAAAACTCTCTGAGGCTTCTATCTCTTCACATACCTGTAGTGCAAATTGCAGCCTCTGAGCTGCCAGATTACAGATATGAACTTCTTAGGCTTATTTCACCTCAATCCAAACTGTTACTGTTATGGAGGAAAGTTTGCCTTCTCCAGGGTTTTGCTTTCTGCTGAATTAGGTCTCATTAATGCTCACTTCTCATAGGGACTTAACATTGACTTCCTGAATGAATGCTGAGAACTTTTTATTCAATTACAGTCTCACTTTCTTCTTTAGACTTTTACAGACCATTAAGCTAACATCACTGATTATTAGAATGAAGCTATTGGCACATTCATTACACAAAATCTAGTACAATGAGGAAAATTGTCCCTCTGTTCAAAGGCTTCATTTGTTCTATGATTTGGGAAAATGTATTCATATTTGTGCTTGTGTGGGAAAGATGCCCAAGGTCATGTTTGTCACCTGATGAAGAATTTCCAAACAATAAAATTTTTCCAAATGCTTCTGTTTGAGAGCCAAATTGGAAACAAAAGTATTCATGAACTGAGGTAATACTTATATGTTTCATTACTGAAAATGAACAGAAATTAAATTTGCTGGGGAAGAATATTGGTAGTTGGAAATTATCAACTTTGTGACATTCATAATTTATATTTTATCAAATTTTAATTGAAATTAAATGTACTGAGTTAGTAGTTTTTAGTTTTTTAAATGTTCCATTTCATAAAAATAAACTAGTTTGTTTCTTTTATTTTCATTGAAAATCAGTTCTTTTATTTGCCAGGGTCAGCTAATACAGAGGAGAAATTTGGGCATATTGTGTGAGATTGCAATATTCTGTAGCAATATTTCAAATTTTGTTTTTGGGCCAGTGGTGTCTCCATGACCATGAATATTTCCATTCAATCTTCTTTCAGTTATTTTAGGTATTTTAGAATAGTTATTTTCAAAATAGTATGGGTGAAGGGTTCAAACTTTATTTATTAGTAGTAATTATTTTAGTATTTGGTTGTAATGTGTTAAAAACTGTTTTGGTTGCTCTTTACTTCTTTCAAAGGGAGAGAATCCTATTGTCTTTATTATTGTCAAACTTGCTTCAAACATAATTTTGAAGGAGTACCTTAAATGTCAGTTTTTAAATATTTTTAATTCATAATTTTAATGTGTATATTTTATTCATTTTTCTTTCAAATGCTTAAATAGAAAATACATAGAATCCATTTCCAATAATTGATTAGGCACCACAAACACCTATGTATCACCTTGTGAAATGGCATTAGTTTAAGCAAACGCCATCAGTAATCTCAAAAAGTTCTTTAAAGATTGGTTCTCATTGCCCTGTCTTTGAAATGGGATTCCTGTCACACCTATTTTAAACCAGTGAGGGCTAACTCTGGACTTTAAGAGCTCATTATTTGAGTCATTTATTGCGATAGGGTGAAGAACTGAGAAACAGTCCCCTCCTCTCAGCCTGGCTTGGATACTTTGGTAGCATGTGGGTAATGACAGCTGAATTTGGAATGTGCTTCTTGCTAATTCACTGTTGGCTGCTGTCCATATCTTGGGGGGATGGCATAGTGTAGGATGGAGGCAGTAGTTAGCCTTGCCATCACCTGTCATCAACTCTGCCATAGCTCTTGCCATTTTAAATTTATGACTGTGATGATATTGGCATCAGTTTGCTCAAAGATATGTAAAACAATTTAATGCAAGAAGAATGGACTGAAAATCACGACCAGAGTTTGGGTGAATATGGGAAAAAGATTTATCTACCAGTATTTTTAATAGTTTTGGGTAAAGTTATGGTTAGTAAAAGAAAATGGGAATGAAACAGTTGAGGAATTACCCACCTGCCCAATCTTAAAGTCTGAAAACCCTAAGGGCCTTTGTGGCAGTGGAAAGGTGTAGGTGTCTGACAATGTCGCTGAAGAAAATAAAACAGCATTTCTGGGCAGGTGCGAGATAACTCTGCTTATACTGATTCAACAGGTCAAAAGCTACAAGTATTTTCTTTCTGGTTTTGTGCCTGCAACAGTAAGATATTAATCAGAAAAAAACAGGTTGTAGAAAAAATAAGGTTGAATTGACTTGTGACAAAATGAAACTCAGATAAAGAGTATACCTAAGAAACTACTATTCTTCCCTTCAGAGTTCTGTTTTGGTTAATTTATGCTATAAATCTCTACCTGGATATGGCTATCTAAATTAAACATCAATACATTTACATCTGCATATCTAATATATATATTGCTACATACAGTGAGATTGACAAATATAGTTACATATGTTTAAGTAAAACATTTATTATAATGCAAGACATTGCCATTAATACCACTCAAAATAAACACATCCCATACTTCTTGGTAGTTTCTGAAGCAGCTCTGGAAGTCCTCTTTTGTGAGTGTGTTAAAAAATATGGTAGATATTGCTGCCAAATCCCATTTGATGGAAAGGCAGGTTTGTAAAAATATTATGGTCTGTCCTTATCCATCTTATTGATTAGATCTGGGACCATACGACCGGTATCTCTGTTGCAAAGCAAAAAATGACCATAAAAACTAAGTGTTTTGAATTGATTCAGAATATCCAGGAGCTCCTAACAACACACCTAACAACACTCAAGAGAAAAAAGGACCTTCATAGCTGCTTCAGAAAATCACAAAAACAAAGGAGTGTGTTTGAACCAAGGGAGAGAATCTTCAGGAAAATTAATGGCAATGATCTCACTTTAATAATTTTTTACAATTTAAACATTCATTATGAATTTTGATTACACCTGACATAGAGCACATATATTTTTATTTTAAAATATATTTTATTTCAAGAAATTGGATGGTACTAATTTCTTTTTATCACTAAGACAATGTGCTAGTTACAGTAAGGTTTACTAGGAATGTAAAATTTCTAAAACCACGTTATCATCATGTTATGAATTACAAGTAAAATGTTTGAAAGAGTAAGATTGTTTACTAAATATAAAATGTAATGATGAGTGCCGGGTGTGGTGGCTCATGCTTGTAATCCCAGTATTCGGGAGGCAGAGACAGGAGGACTGCTGAGTTTGAGGTTTGCCTGGGCTACATAGTGAGCTCAGGGCCAGCCTGAACTGCAAAGTGAGACCCTGTCTCAAAAAAAAAAAAAAAAAAAAAAAGTAATGATGAGAAAAGAGCTCACTGCTATCCTTCCAGGTAAAAAGCTATTTTGAATTTTATATCCAAGAGCCATGTAATAAGGTCCATGACATGGAGATTGTAACCCATACTTGCAGTTCTGCTTGAGAACAGTAAATTAAAAATACTTGAAAAATACCAACAAAATGTCTAGAAAATCTAGATGATTAATAAATATTTATTTTCCATCCTCTGTTCAACTGTAGCCCATCCTTTCAATTTTACTCTTCTAATCTCAATATCAATTCTCCTTTGGTGAATTTCAGCTATCTTAACTAAGATGAAGTGTTTCATTTTAAGATTATAAAGTTGCTTTTATTTTATATGACTAAATATTCTTGGGTAGATATCATATTTTAAATACCCCTGGGTGGGTTGAACCACAACAAAACATACTAGGACTCTATATATCACATAAACTTTGACAAGTTTGTGCTTCAGGCAATTTTTTATGTTTCTTAAATGCTATTGTACTCTTTTATCATTTTTGTACAAAAATAATTTTAATTAAACAACTTTGAATCTCTACAGGACAGTCAAATTAGACATTTCTATTCAGAGATCATAAAGGATTTAGATAGTCAAAAAAACACCAAGAGTGTCTACTTGGTGATGTACAGTTTCCAAGGTACTAAACTCAACTCTTCCCTTTTATGTAAATAAGGGAACATAGCAGAATCTACATGATAAGGATTGAAATGTTTAGAAATAACCATAAATTTATTTAAAGAATAATAATGGTTTTATAACATTTAATGCAATGTTTCAAGGGAAATGACTACAAAGGAAATTTTCTTTATAACCATTAAATGGACTTCTGTTTTTTAATAAGGAAATATCATTTTGTTTTAGTACAGTAAAAGAGATACTCCATTTCATAGAAATTATTGGGTGTTTTACTTCTCCAGTTATCTCATATTTCATTCTTGTAAAGCTATAATGAACACTGTAGCATTTGAAAACCCTGCAGTAGAAATATAGCTTGGTACATGCCTAATAAACCTATATTAGTCATGCAAAAATTACAGTTTTATTTGTTCTGAAGTTCTGCTTCTCTGTATTTTCAGTTACAACTCTCATTTTCTGACACTGATCATAAATATCATCTGTTGGAAGATTCTCAAGCCTACTGAGAAAATACTACTATTGTATGACAAAACAATCCAAGAGAGGAGGTAAAATCAAGAGCAATTTCCTTCTCTAGAGTAAGAAAATAATTTTGCTACTTGAGATAATTCCATAGTATATTTTCTAGGGATACATTTTATTTATTTCACATTCTAGAAGACAAGAGCTTAGAAGAATAAATGTTTTAATATTACTTAGTACCAATTGTATACTATTCTTTAATATCATTTTGTTAAAATGGGTTAATACTAATCAAGATAGGTTAATATAGTGAGCTATTAATCAAATCCAAAATCTCAGTAGCTTAACACAATAGAGGGCTATCCCTTAACCATACCATCTGTCTGTTGTGAAAAAATAAGGGTTCTCTTCCACTCTGAATTCATGAAAGGATGGAGGCTGATGATAAAGCCATAATATAGAGACTACTCATAAAAATGTATTTGCTAAAAGTTACCATTTCTATATATGACCTTAGTCAAGTAGAGAACCAAGAGCCCTCCTACTTAGCAATTAAGAATTTATCTTACTGGACACTGGTAATGCCACTGTATCAGTTGCTATTTGTCAATTTAAGTGTCAAACAAGATAATTACTTTAACATTAATTAATGAGTAGCTGCAGAAAACCTGGCATATAGGTAAGCTAGGATACTATTAAATATAAAAAAGAATGAAATACCATCATTTGTAACAATATAATTGGGAATATAAGATCCTGATGTCAAGTGAACTAGCCAGGCACACAAAGATGAGTACTACATGATTTCTCACATATATGAAATCTAAAACATTGTTCTCATAAAAATTGATTATAAATTGGTGTTTATCAGAGGTTGAGGAAGGTTTTAAGGGAAGGGTTATGTATGAGTTAATCAGTGAGTTGAAAAATTCAATAAATTCTGATATCTTATTGTATAAGGAGTGATCATAGCTACCAATGAGGTAATGCATATTTTTAAAGCTGAAGGAAACTATAGGCAGTGTTTTCACCCCAAGATAATGGTATTTGAGGAAGTAGATATGCTAAACTGGATTTAAACATTATATAACAAACACATTTATAGAGATTTATGCTATCTAATTGACATGTATAAGTATTATGTTTACATATCATCTAAAAGTAAAATTTTAAATGATTCCCAAATTATAATTATTACCTAAAATAAAATAGTCGCTTCATTTAAAAACAAAAATAAAGGAAAAAGGGTGAAGATCGTACTAGGACCAGCCTAGGCTGTGGTTGGTAGAATAAATGGCATGGAAACCCCAGAATCACAGCAGTCATAATCATATTACACGTTATCAGGAAATTTTACAACAAAATATAATATCAGAGCACAGAAAGTATTTCTGTAAAGTTCCTGTCCCTTATAAAAGTATTCTTATTGTTTTTGTCCTTCTTCAGAAAATCACTCTTTCAAATTTTCCCTGGAGAAATACTGTTATTATTTTCCAAAAGCCCTGAAAAAAAAACAGCAACTCTATATTCCTCAATAAGTGAGAGATCTATGATAGAGTCAAATATATTCCACAAAATCATTTACTTTTTCTAGCTTTAAAATATTGCACGATTGATGACATTTTACAAATTTCCATTTACTCTCTTGAAAAGCATTATAAATAGATATTTGACAACTATTTTTGATATATATATTTCATGTACTTTGAGAAGAATTGTAGAAATGTTATGCTAGTACAGTTGTATCTGTCTAATTATATATATACATATATATACATATATATACACACATTTATACACACACACATATAAAATGAAAAACGCTTAATAGAGTTCGTTCAAGAAAGGTGCAGCCACTGACATTTTGCCCATTAAAGGCATAGAAAATCTAACATACAAAGAAATGTGCTTGCTTGTTGGATCTCTGAACTCGTAGGGATAGACTTCTTGGGGTGTCTTTAGGGCATCGGTACATCTCAAACTTGAACAAGGCATCTAGTTGGACGCATACTCTGGGGGAAGATTGCCACCTACTGGACAACCAACACCTGTCCGCCAGTTTTACACAGAACTGCTCCTTCAAGATAACAAAGCTTAAAAATATATTCCCCATTTACCTACATGACCTTTTCACATTTACTTCACTAGAAGCTTCTAGAAATGAGATGATTTTAGTCACTCTGGAGGGAGGGCTAAGTGTAAGCTGTGTTGATACTGGCCTGTTGCTCTGCCTTGTTCGGAGGCTCCTGCCTACAGCTTTTCAGAGCCAAAAAGAGGAGACTGATTTTTGAAGTGTCCAGCAAACATCGGCTGATATCCTACCTAAGGTCAGCTCAACCGTATTTGTAACAGACAACTAATCTAAAATGGAGAAATTAGATTTTCTGATACATGATTCTTCTGCTGAATGCAGTTTTACTACGGTAAACTTTCATCTTTGAAATATTTTATCAAATATTATATGAGTAAGAAGAAAGATCAAATTTAACGTGTATTCACTTTAACTCAAAAAGAGTTAAATAACGGAGTTTTTTTTTGCCTTGGAGAAATGTCAGACAGTTGATATCAGACTTCTCCATTTGGTTGTTACGATGTAGACCTTTGAAATATGAATATGAGATATTAACTTTTAACTTTTTAGTATTTGAATAATAGTTTTGAAACTAGTTACAACTTCATTGCCAATTTGAAAGGTTAAAATATTTTAAATATTAGTGAGGTATAACATGATGAGGTTTTAGTTTCAGATTAGTATAAGAGATGAAAATGAAGTAATATGAGATGAAGAATTAAACACACAAAGAAACAAAGAGAAAGTGTTAACTGGAAAAGCAAATCTGTCAGAAAAGAGATAGACAAGAAAGGAAGGCATGACAGAGGTAAGGCTGTGAGGTTTAATATGAGAAATTAATTAGCTAGGGTGGTGGCTGTGCAGGAGGTGCTATAATATAAAAAAGAACAACTGCAAAATTGAAACTTTAAAATTACACAAATTTCAGAGCATTTCACTGAGATTTAGACAAATTTACTGTGCTTCAGACAGAATTAGACAGCTTTAGTGAGAACCAATTCAGTGACTACAAATGTAGAAATAGTTTCCTCTGTTTTTGTTTTATTAATTTAGGCAATATATACAAATGCTTAAGTACTGATATTTTCTCATTTAAAAGAGAGATCAAAAACAGAACAGTGACACCACAGAATGAGTCAATAAGAAGAACTTGGGAAGGAAGAGTAGAATAAAATCAGGTTAAAATGGAATGGCAATAAGAAATAGGACCCTTTGATAGAGAACGGATGCTGTACTAAAAGCAATATTTCTTTAACATGAAGAGCACATTATCACAGGGAAATGCTATATCAGCCAACACCAAGTATGTTGGGCAAATGATACCAAATAACCACTTTAGTTGTTGCCATGTGTAATTATTTTTTTTTTTTTGCTAATTTTCAGTTTTACCCTGTAAGGTTCAACTCACTTTTTTTTGTGCTGTTTTTCCACTTTTCTTTTTTAGTTGAATTTATTGGTACATTTTATATATACATTATGATCTCCCTCAATATTGAGTTTGCATCAGTATATGACACATCTTGATTCTCATTTTTCCTATTTCTCTGCCCTCCCTACACCCTCATTTTCTATATACACAAGCCATGCTTCCTCTTCCTCTCCCCCTTCTTCTCCTTCTCCTTCTCCTCCTCCTCCTCCTCCTCCTCC
>PVIC010036214.1:0-18658 GCA_004025085.1 Thryonomys swinderianus
AAAAAAAAAAAAAAAAACCTCAACAAAGTAAAATTAAAAACCAAATGAAGAAACAGGCACATGAACACAGATACAGACTTTAGAGAGGAAGAAATACAAAAAGCCAACAAATTCATGAAAAGCTATTCAACATTTGTGAGGGTTTTCAAAAAACTAAACCACTCATTTTGAATCGAGTATGAGAAATGTCAAAGATGGCTTAGGGTTGGCCTGTGCTCATTGCTCTGAGGAAGGTCACATCCCTGGCCCTGGGCATCTTGGTCCTGTGACATGAATACCCTCTCAAACCCCACTGGGGGATCTCCTTGTGCTTTTGACAGTTTGGGTGTATATTATGTTCTGAAAATCCAGACTGCATTACATTTTGACATAACTTATATTCATACAGTTTGCAGAGATTCTATAGATGAAGAGAACAGCCTTCAAGGTACAGTTACAGGAAGCAAGAGAAGATTTTAGCAAACTCGATAGCTATAGGAAATGTTACAGTCTGGGATTAGAAATTCATCATTTGGTCGAGGCTCTGAAGTATTGGGAAATTAGGTTAGAGAATGCTAATGCCTAATTTTATATGAAGTATATATTTTCAGAATCATAAAATATTTACCTAACCAGCTTTATTTTAGTGGAAAATATTTTCTAATAGCTTTGACATTTTTGATAGGATATACTGTGTTTTGAAAGGTCAAGTTAATGTATTTTCTCAGGCTTAGATTTCTGTCCTCATAAAATGAAGGTTATGCTCAGTGATCCAAAGCAGTTTTATGATTAAAAGTCTCTCATATTAAAGACAGTTCATAAATTTTTTTTTTTGAGATGGGGTCTTGCTTTGTAGTTCAGGCTAGCCCTGAGCTCACTATGGAGCCCAGGCAAGCCTTGAACTCAGCAAACCTCCCGTCTCTGCCTCCTGAGTGCTGGGATTACAGGCGTGAGCCACCACCCCTGGCACTGTGGTATGTGGTATTGATTGTTGGTGGGCGTGAGTCTCCATGCCCAGCATTGTATGTGGTTACCGAGAATCGAACTCAGGACCTTGCGCTTGTGAGGCAGGTGCTGGAACCACTGAGCTAAATCTCCAGCCCGAGTTCATAAATATTTTTGATAAGCATCACACATCTTATTTAATCCTGAAAACATTTTACTCTTTCCAGTAAAAATTTTTCCCAGTAATAATTCTGTTATATTGAGAATTTTTAAAATAATTTATCTTCTCAGTCCTTCAAGAACAATGTAATCTAGCAGAATAAAATACTGGCATTAATCATTAAAAGATATTATAATAAAAATTTTTAATGCTCTAAAATGTTATATTTTCATTATTTTGTACTCCCATACCTTATTACACTTGTTTTTAATTTGGATCAGAGAGCTGATATGGATAATTAATCATTTTTTTCTTTTCTTGGCTACCTTATTTGACTACTGATAATTCTTAGAAAACATACTAAAATGTTAATAATCTAATATGTATACCAGCAATAAAGAGTTTTCATAGTGAGGCATATAGTATATTTAAAGAAAAACACGTGAGGCTATGAACTCAGTCCCCTGCACTATAAAAAAAGAATAAAGAAAAGATGTGGTGTTGTAAAGATGTATATGTGAGGTTGCAGGTTTAGGTAGAACTCTCTCTGTCAAGCCATTGTAGCTTTGCTGAATTAAACTTTCTCCAAGATGGGGATATCTGCATTAGGTCAAACTTCTAGGGTTTTGGTCAAAAATAGTTAAATACACATACATCATTTTATGTAACCAAAATGAAATTTCCCACCTCAAAGGATCATTGACTTGAAAATGGGATAGAGTTAGAAAAGCTGCATAGAGATCTGGAGCACCACAGAAACTGAATGTGGCATTATCTGCTTACTAATATAGAGACTATTAAGTGGTAAATTAAAAATTCAAGTTAATATTATATTTTAACTCCCCATTTTATTGGGATTTGGTGTACAAGATCACAAATTAATCAGTACTTGGAAGGTGTAGCTTTAACAATGAGAGTAAATTTTATTCTTTATAAAAAATATAATTTAATTGGGAGTTTTGTCAAAATTGTTTGAAAATTTTTGAATTGTATGCTACAACTTTTAATCCTGCTGATAATTAAAGTGATTTTGTAATTCTACAGTGGAATTTTGAAAATTGTTTTTAAAAGTAAGCTAGCCAAAGTGCCGGGCGTGGTGGCTCATGCTGTAATCCCAGCACCCGGGAGGCAGAGACAGGAGGATTGCTGAGTTCGAGGCTTGCCTGGGCTACATAGTGAGCTCAGAGCTAGCCTGAACTACAAAGCAAGACCCTGTCTCAAAAAAAAAAGTAAGCTAGCCAGTATTTCCTAACAATATTTTTCTTCTGATGCACCAAAAGATGGTCTTCTGTCATCTAATGTTTTCATGCTGTTTCGTTGATCAAGGACGTTGTAAGAAATCAACGTAGATGTGTCTGTATTTGCAAGAGAGCTCACAAGTTTCTCAAGCCTTATTAGCCATTTATGTGACCTAAAGGACATCTTATAAACTGAAAAATATTTTATATATGTTCCTTGATTTGCCATTAGTACTGAAAACAAACACGTGCCAGGCATTTGTCTCTGACTTACAAGAGACTGAGCCCATCAGGAGGCTGTGGTCTTACCTGTCTTTGCTTCCTGTTCTTGGCAGCTGTGATGGCCTTTCTCTTCGACCTGAAAGCCCTCGTGGACATGATGTCCATCGGCACTCTCATGGCCTACTCTCTGGTTGCAGCCTGTGTGCTCATCCTCAGGTGAGTTGGCAGTGATTCTGCACAGTGTGGCCGGACAGGGCACAGAGATAAAGGGCAAGTGAGGGCACCTTGCTTCCAAGGTGCTAACAGTCTCGTCAAGGCGAGAGGCCGTGCCCATTGTATTAGTCACTTTCCTGTTGGGGGAAATCCCAACACCCTCAACTTAAAGGGAGAGAGGTTTATTTTCACTCAGAGGGGTCAATGTGTGGTTGGTTGGCTCCAAGGTAGAAATGGTGCAAGTGAAAAGCATGGCAGAGGACACTGCTTCACCCTGTGCCAACCGGGAAGCACAGAGAGAAGGGAGGAGCCAGATAAGGGCACCCACGCCTCCAGGGTCTGCCTCTTTCGACCAGGCTCCACTTCCAAACACACAAACTCATTAGTGAATTGATGTACTTGGGACTGTAGCACCCCCATGATCCAGTCACCTTTCAGAGGGCCCACCTCTGAATACAGGAGACCTCTGAAGACATTCCAGATATTAACTGTAAAATACATTAAAGACATCAGTATCAACTATAAGAAGCAGACTTAGTCTTTAGCAGAGAAATACAGGTGGAGTTTCAGTGACAGGGTGGCCCAATATTTACAGTGTATAAAGACATTTAAAAATACTGTACAGCTGGGCTTGGTGGCTCACACCTATAATCCCAGCACTTGGGAGGCAGACAGGAGGATTGCTGAGTTTGAGGCTTGCCTGGGCTACATAGTGAGCTCAGGGCCAGCCTGAACTACAAAGCGAGACCCCCCCAAAAAAATATATACTATACAGCGTATTTGTAAATACTTACTACATATATGAAGATTTTTTAAATACTATACTTTTTTATCAGTATGGGTTCTGAACCTATAATCCTAGCACACTGGGAGGCTAAGGCAAGCCCAGCTTCAGCAACTTATAATAATTTTTTAAAGGGTTGTTGAAATAACTTAGTACAAAAGTCCCAGATTCACTCTCCAGTACCAGGAAAAAAAAAAAATCAACCAACCCATTTGTCCCATTATACTGAGATTTTTATATTATAGGTTTAGTCAGACAGGCAAAAGGATGTTCATGGAAAAGTTAAACATATGAGTGAAAAAATGCAGCTAACATGAATATCAGTAGAAAAACAGTGGATTCTTCTATGGCAAATTTTAAGGCGAAGCCATTGTGACAGTTGAATGATTGTTTCCAAAATCACCTAAGTCCTTTGACATTTTTGTATCTACTTTATAATTTTCTGATTAAGTGGCCATCAGAGGAAAGTCATAATTTCTGCAAATACTTTATTGGAAAGGTCTGCGGTTGGCTCAGCACGGGGTGGGGCTGGAGCCATGAGAAGTGTCACTGACCAGACACACTGGGACTATGCAAGATGCCTTGTCTGCAGGGCTGGATTCGTTTGGGTCAAATGTCTGTTTGAGAATAAAGACGGAGCAAGGGAAAAATAAAAATAGAGAATAACAGGGAAAAGTGGAAACAGCTTTTACAAATGAGAAGGGTACAGGGTTTTGAAGAGAGGGGAGAGAGATGGGGGGAAAAAGAAGAATCAAGATATATTGTGTAAAGGTACAAAATCCGTGTGATGAATTTTATCATTATGTATATCTAAAAGTGTACCAATAAATGTTTTTAAAATTCAAAAAGAGAGGGAATAAAGACACAGATGTCTTTTTGGGGATAGGTACCAGCCTGGCTTATGTTATGAGCAACCCAAATATGCCCCTGAGAAAGAAGGTCTGGAATCATGTGCCACCGTGACCTCAAAAAGCGAGTCCCAGCTCACCATGCTAAAAGGACAGGGTTTCGGCCTGCAGACCCTCTTCAGTCCCTCTGCCCTGCCTACCAGACAGTCAGCGTCTCTCGTGAGCTTTCTGGTAGGATTCCTGGGTAAGTCATCCGCACTGCATGCATGGTAAAGACCCAGTAGTCAGAGGTAAGAAAGAGCCAAAGGTCCCATGATGCCCTCGAATGTGTTAGGTGCCCACTGGGTGTCCTGAAATTTTCCAGCTACAGAGACATTAGTGATTGAGTTCACGTTTATACAATAGGGGTAAGTTTGATATAACTTGATGGTTGAAGAAGAAAGAAAGGAAGAAATTCCCTAAGGTAATAGGGGCAAAAGTGCAAACTGGGACACTTCATTGGCTGTGGGGCTGTCCTCTGCGTGAAAGCACAGGCCAGACACACCTCCCAGTAGTGGTACTGGAGCTGCATGGGACTGGGAAGGGACGTAGAAAAGCCTTGTTTGCACACCCACAGTTACCTCATTAACTGTATTTCCTGTGACATTGAGCCTCATCTGCACAGCAGGCCCTCTGCTGGGGACTCGGGGTGTTGAGAGATGGTCCTTACTATCACCAGGGTCCTTACTATCACCACAAAAGATGCGTGACAAGAGAGGAGCAGGTTTCTCTGAGAGCAGACGGGAGACCCTTAAATGTACACTGGGTGATGGGAGGCAGAATGATGTCATTTTCTGAAATAGGGACAAAAAGATGCAACTCATCCACTATGATCTGTCTGCACCCACAGTCCATCTTTATGACACTCTGAGCCAGTTTTACTGTTTCTCATTTTAAAAAGGAAGACAGTCCCTCCCAGCAGGTGCCGTCAGTCCCTGTGATACAGCCTGAGAGTAGCACCTGAGGCCCAGAGGGACACAGCAGAGAAAGCAAGACGGTAGCTCTGCACGGAGAGCCTGGTTTCTGAGACGTTAATGAAACGAACAACGCTTTTTAACTCGGTGAAACTGACCACTTCTTCTCACAGTGGTCAATAAGAAAAGCCAAAAGGAAGGCTCTGTTTTTACCAAAGTAGATATGTAAAGAGCTTGATGTGTCAGAACAGACTGCTGGAGCTGAAGGGTCCCCTGACGCACGGGTGCCGTCCCTTACCTGCCTGTCACCTTGCAGCCTGCCTTGTGCTGGGCCTGAGCATCCTGACCACGCACGGCGCACGGGCCATCTGCGGCCTGGAAGCCTGGAGCCTCGCCCTTCTCCTGCTCTTTCTGGGTTTCGCTATTGCTGTTGTTCTAATCGTTTGGAGGCAACCACAGAATCAGCAAAAAGTGGCCTTTATGGTATGTACCATGGGGACCAGAGATCCTAAATGTTACGGACACTTTCTGTGTTAGTGTGTGGTTGTTTAAAAAAAAAAAAGCTTAGTTCTGGTGTGGTGGCTCACGCCTGTAATCCTAGCACTCAGGAGGCAGAGGCAGGAGGATTGCTGAGTTTGAGGCTTGCCTGGGCTACATAGTGAGCTCAGAGTCAGCCTGAACTACAAAGTGAGACCCTGTCTCAAAAAAAAAAGCTTAACAAAGTTAACAGTGAGCAAGAGTGTCAAAATTTTGATGTGTTCTCTTTGTCGTGGTATTTTCTCTGCATCTGGTTGTCTAAAAATCTCCTTTCTCAAAAACCATGTAGTAAACAGTATTTTCTTAAATGTGAAACATCAGAAAAGTAATTTGAATATTTTATTTTTAGAAATTTAGAACCGTCTTTAGAAGATTTATTCCACCAAAAGCCTTTCCTCTACACCTTTTTGTTATCCCCACCCCCCACCCCGAGCACTGGGAGCAGGCTAGGGTGTGGAGATGGTCTAGAACTACCCAAGCTGCTAATGCATATCCAGAGTCCCAGGGCATGATCTGTTGTTCTCTGAACTATACCAGAAAAATAAACCCCAAATCTCCTTATGTCCTTGTGCTTATATCTAGTTGCTTTGACCTTTACATAAGTAAAATTTTTGGTAAACAATCTAAAATGTTTTCCTTTTAGTAATCTCTCGAAGAATGGTTTTCATTCAGGTTGCCTTCTTTGTTACAGCATAAGCTTACTAATATAGTCTGAAGGTATGTCACCATCTGGACGTGATTTGAGAAGTGTGTCTTTTCAAAGTAGGAGTATACTCAAACGCATGTTTTCTCTCCTTAGGTTCCATTCGTACCATTTTTGCCAGCATTCAGCATCCTGGTGAACATTTATCTGATGGTCCAGTTAAATGCAGACACTTGGGTCAGATTCAGCATTTGGATGGCACTCGGTGGGTCTTTTAACATTTTAGCTTTCAGGCCTCTGACACTCTCTTCCTACTTTCATGAGGTATGGAGAACTTCACATTTGCCCCGTTCCTGGAATGAAGGCTTTTTTTCTTTATCCCAATTCTTATCTTTAGAACATGAGTGCTTACTTTTCCACATGTCTTTTTAACAGTTTTTTTGGTGACACTAGAGCTTGAATCCAGGGTCGCACATTAGGCAAATGTTCTGAGCTATACCCCCAAACCTCAGATATCATTTTAAATTCAAAACCCCCAGTACCATGGAGAACCATGTCAATTTTATTTTATCCAGTTTATCGATGAGAAAAACAAAACCCTGAAGAGTCATTTTAGAGCAACTTAAATTCTTGTCCAGTTTAAAAAAATAAACACAGTAGAAATGTAGACATGCAATTATCTTTTTTTTTTTTTTTTGAGACAGGGTCTCGCTTTGTAGTTCAGGCTGGCCCGGAGCTCGCTATGTAGCCTAGACAAGGCTCGAACTCAGCAATCCTCCTGCCTCTGCCTCCCGAGTGCTGGGATGACAGGCATGAGCCACCACGCCCAGCATGTGCAGTTACCCTTGAGGACGCGCCTGCTCTCTCACACAGCTAGTTTGGCTGTTAATAACAGCTGCTCTAGTGTGGTCCTTGGCCTCTCCTGGTTATGATGTTGCGGAAGGCATGTCCACGCCCTCTTTGTTAACACCAGACTTGCTTCCAAGATACCTGATCATGGTGGATAACCCACCACTTGTACTTATTAGGGCATAATTTTAGTCTTTACCCCCCCATACCACTTTGTTTAAAATATGGTGTTGAGTTTTGAGAAAGTAAGTAAAATTTTTTCCACCTAAATATTTTCTGAAAAATATTTATTTGGAGAAAAGTGCATTCTATAAATTTTGGGTGTTAAAAGGGAGAGGTACCTTCTATTGATAAAGCATTTATGAAGGAAGCCCTCATGAGGTATCTTTTATTTGCATTCCATTCTTCTAAAGTACAATAGAAACAGAAAGGAAAAGACCATTTGAATGCTATGTAAAATCTTCCCTACCACAGCAGTCTTTCCTGACATACCTAAAATATTGATGGTTTTTTCTCTCCCAAAAGGGTTCCTGATTTACTTTGCTTACGGCATTAGACACAGCCTGGAGGGTAACCCAAGGGATGAGGAAGATGAGGAAGGTGCATATTCAAACAACCTTAACTCTACAACAGAAGAAAAATCCGCTGTCCAAACAAATGACCATCACCGAAGAAACCTCAGTTTACCGTTCATATTCCATGAGAAGACAAGCGAATGCTAATGTCTGTTGGAGCAGAGCTGGTCCAGTCTCACCATACGTGCCCTAAACTGAGCAGACTGTGACTCGGTTGTCATGGATTTGCTGCATGTATAATTCATCCTAATTTATACTTACTCATCTGACCAGCATCTCCTCAAATGGTGAATTATGTGCCTTCTTGAGCTCTCTCTTGAATGATGAATATCCCCAAAAGAGTATGAGAGAGAGAGAGAGAGAGAGTGTGTGTGTATGTGTGTGTGTGTGTGTGCATGCGCGCTTGGGAACATGAATGTCACAAGTTTCTCGGTGTTTTACTGTTGTCCTGTGACATTATTCCAGTCATAACTATTGGCAGGTTACCGACGTGCCTTGCATATGCCATGTGTGTCTGGGAGAGGAAGAGTTGGTTTTCCTTATCATTGCAAGCTTCATTAATGGCGACTAGACACGGCCGGAAGTGCAGTTACAAACCATGATGTCTAACGGGGACGGGGTAAGAGGAGCGGGTTAGAAATGAGCCTTTTCTGTAAGTTACAAAAGTCAGTGTAAGTTACATGGTAGGACAGTTGCTAAAAGCCAGAGGAATGTTGGCTTCTGCCGTACTACAGGACAGCATGCCGTTCCATGTCACTGTGTCCTTTTGAACTCCTATCTTTGTGAACCTGTGGCCCTTAAAGTCGAGGCCCTCACCTGCTGTGACTGATGTATCTCTGTGCCATGTCAGGGGTACTAGACGAGGAGGCCTTTGAAGCTCCAGCATCAACGTGAAGGTGGTCCTTACAGCCTGAACACCGGGGGCAGTAGCCACAGTGTGGTTGTGTTTGAAGAGTCAGACATATGCCAGATGACCCTCTTTTAAAAATTTATTTAGAATAAACCAGGAAGTCTCCCAAACCAGAGGTAGTAGAATGATCCATACTTTTTTCCTTTCATTTAATACCTAATCTCAGCTCATCTTTTTTAACCTCATAGGGCACAGAATTCCCTCCTTTGTTTCTGTTACTTTCTTTTATCCTCGATGTGAGAGGATGCAGAACTGAATTCCATTTTTACAGTGTCCAAAAGAGGAAAAGATGGAGGAATATAAGAAAAAGTTACCACATCCTGGTGCTACGCAGGCACTACAGAGCCCTTTGTCCAATTTAAAGGATACAGGTCTAATTTGCCTCTGATGTTCTTCTGCTAAGAGGTGCTTTTTTCTCACTCATAAATCTTTAGCAATTTCTACTTGATTTGCTTTCAGATGAGCACACTAAGGCTGTTAATCCAAGCTCCAGTGTTTTCCAATCACCTATCAATAAATGGGAAATATTTTAGTTAAGAGCATGATTATTTAAAACATCAAGCTAAAAAGTTAACCAAATTGAATTAAAGCTGTAGAAAAACAGTGACCTTTGTCCTACTTATATGAGTAAATAATTTTCTATGTAAGATTCTCCAATTGCTATATTTTACCTTTTTAGAACATTATTTGTCTTTGGTGTGTTTTCTCTTCATGAATGTTTTTGTACAAATGGTTTACTAAATGAAACTACAGACTAGACATTTACCTGTGGGGGATATTCCCAGGATACTTTGGGGAATTTAGCTAGTTTATCTGTGTAACGGAAGGCAAAGAAAACACCTGTGTTCTGACAAATCTACTCCAAGATCAAGTTACTTCACTAATACTGTTAAAAAGCACTGTGCACTGACTTCGTATATCCAACGTACCATGTGAGTACATGTCAGATAAATGGGGAGAAGGCCTGGGTTCCTGGCTGCAAGTGTTGTAATATCACTGACTTTCCACAGCTTCCAGAATGCACATTGGTAAGATCTGAAGCCAGAATTCTCTTTCGGGTTTGTTATTTTACTGAAGAAGAGTTAGATAAGGAAGAGGTAAATGTTTTTGCAAGGTCCTTAGACATCCTCACATGTTTTTAGCAATACAGTGAGGACTCCTTTGATTCTGTTATCAGTCTAGCAAAGGGCCTCACCCAGGAAATAGGAGAAATTTTGTACAGGAACACTTAAATCTGTAACAAACCCACAATATTTTAGCATGTGATGGCAGCTGAAACCATTATGCCCACTGTGCTCAGTTAGGAGCAGAATTAAGTTAGAAACTTTTTTCCGTACTCAAACACTTTAAATACATAGATATTTATGAAGAGATACTTTGTTAATGACCATAGTTGGGTTTTTTTTTTTTTGGGTGAAGACTCAAGTATGCATGTTTGTATGTTTACATATGTTGTGTGTGTGTATGTATAAGTGAATTTGTTTCAAGTATCAGTGTATGGGGGGTTTATGATGGGCTTTGGATCTGATATTGTTATGTGGACAAGAAATCCACCTTATATGGAGAAAAATTTATGTTTTATACTGATACATATTTTAGGTTTTAAACTATTTTAAAATATACAATTTTATATGTATGTTTTCTATAGGTAGAGTCTTTAAGAAATATTTATCATGTTTCTAATATATAATCACCTAATACATAACAGGTGCTTTATAACCTGAATGGAGTAAAGCAGGAGACATTAGGGTTACTTGTTTCTCACAAGTCTTTGCCACCTTTCTGTTCCCACATTTTGGCTGTATAACCCTGTGAACACAATGTTTTTACATTCTTAAGGTTACTAAAATATTTTATATGTAGATTTTAATAGTAATCAAAAAAAGCCTTCTGCACAAGTTTTAAACATCTGTGTGCACATTCTTTTCATAGGGATTGAGTGAAAGCAGCTCACATTACTCTTTTTGTGATGCCAGGAACCATATGCTCAGTGTTTTTAGTAAGAACTTCTCAAAATAGCACTTTAACTTGACACGCTTAAGAAAGGATCATTTGTGAATTACCATTTAAAGGCAATGCTAATTCTTCAGTTACAAGGTGTCTGTGCAAAGTCAAGTTTAAAAACTCTTAATGAGAAAAACTTATAGGAACCTTTGACATATACTAAAATACATATTATTGCAAAATCCTGTTTTCCCCAGAGATAAATGCCAAAGAAACTAAGAATATTATATCATTTGAAGATCTCAATGTTGAGATATAAAGTTTTTCTGTTACCAACAATAGCTAACAAAAACTAGTTTCTGAATTTTTTTTTTTAGTTTTGTAGTTTTTTTTGAGACAAGGTCTCGCTTTGTAGCTCAGGCTGGTTCTGAACTCACCATGTAGCCCAGGCAAGCTTTGAACTCAGCAATCCTCCTGCCTCTGCCTTCCGGGTGCTGGGATTACTGGCATGAGCCACCACACCTGGCATTAGTTTCTGAATCATCTTTTTAAAGAATAAGAGCCTGCTCTTTTTTAAAATTTGTATGAATAAAATATTTTTAAAACTGTCTTTTATCAGACATTAGCCAAAATATTTTCTAAGTCCTAGCTATTTACAAGTACTGTTTCAAAAATTTTTAATAGAACATTTTGACTTACAGCCTGTTTTTACAGAATTGTTTTCTAAATGTATTTAAGCACTTAACAGGGAGAATCAAGAAAAGTAATTATCTTCCAATGCTAATGGCAACAAAAGGAGTGCTTGAGCCTTATTTTCTCTTTTACTTTCGGGAATATCCTGAGATTTCAAAAGACATGACAGGTTGTCCCAGGATTCCATCCGGCTCACCCTTGCTTGTCATGTTTGTTAGCCATGATTTTTCCTGATAGGCATCAAGTGACATTCAGTAACAGAAGTGTGATTTCCAAAGGGTTGCATCTAGAGTGTGCACCATGGATTATTAGAAATCATGAAATCATGTGATTAGTATGGTCTGTGGTGGCGTGAGTGAAATTATCCTTTTCACTAGTGCCAGAGCAGTACTTTCTTTTTTTTTTTTTTTTGCTTTTTGAGACAGGGTCTTGCGTTGTAGTTCAGGCTGGCCCTGAGCTCACTATGGTGCCCAGGCAAGCTGCCGCGAACTCAGCAATCCTCTTGTCTCTGCCTCCCGAGTGCTGGGATGACAGGCGTGAGCCACCACATCCGGCATTGTGGTATGCAGTGTTGATTGTTGGTGGGCGTGTCTCCACGCCCAGCATTAGATGTGGTTACCGGGGATCAAACTCAGGTCCTTGTGCTTGCGTGGCAGGCGCCGGAACCACTGAGCTAACCCTCCGGCCCCAGCAGTACTTTCTTTTTACATTTTCTACTTTATAAAATTCTTTAACATTCTTACATATCAGAAGGAAAGAGCTGAAATTCATGTAGTAAATGATACCAGCGAAGGTCAATTTTTTAGTCATATAGATATGAAAAAAGGCTGCTTGAATTTGTTATTTAGCCGAGAGTTATTTTTCCTTGTATAATCATATTTAAACACTTTAGCTTTCTGGATTTTGAGAGATTTGATCTGTCATCGTTGTCATTGGTTTGGATGTTGATTTTGTAACCCTTATTATTGTTCATGTGTACACAATCTAGTCTTATCACACATGGATGCCCCAACCCACTTGGTAACACTGCTGTTTAAGCCAGTGCCACAGTCTGGGCTTAAAGATCTTTCTCTGAGTACTGCCACCTGCACAGAGATCAAAATCAGGACCTCAGACTGGTGCCAGAGTCTGGCAGCCTGAAACGTGTGAGTGTTTATAGCTACTGCTTGGTGTCATACGGTGACTGGGTAAAATATAAAGCAAGAGACTTCAAATGAAAATACAGTCATTTGGGTTCCTTAATTTTAACTCCCAGTATCCCATGAGTATGGCACAACGCATAAGGACCAAGGAACATCTGTGACTCTTGGAAGAGATGGCTGCGACTTGGAACTGACAAAGCAGAACTTGGCCTGCCAAACCTACTGAACACTCACAGCTAGCCTCAGTGCCTTGGCATGGCCAAATCTCGCTGGTAGAGAACTTCTCTGCTCTCAGCAAGAGTCAGTTTCTGGCCCACACTGGCTGATGACCCATTATTTTTCATGTCCACTAGCTAAGTCTGTTTCCTTTTATTTTGTTGTTACTTTACTTAGTAGAAATTGTTCATAGGGCCTAAGCCATATAGAAATTGTGTCTGTAAAAACCAGCAAATACATTGGATTCGTGTGAATGTAAACATTTTTGTTAGGTAAGTGATCCCAAATTTTGTGTTCAGTGATAATCAGGGTTCCTTTTTACTTATAAAGTTGGGTTCTTTTTTAGAATTTGTAATAAAAACTACTGCTCTTTAACCTCTGCAAAATATGCTTTCTGGTGTGACTGTGTATTTTTGAATAAACTTTAATATGACATAATAATTTAGCATGTATATGTGTCACAGAAGCAAAAGCATCCATTTTATGTGAAGCTAATTTAAATACCTTTTTATGCAGGAACTTTAAAGCTCATAAATACAACATAGTCTGAGGTCAAGATGTCAGCAGAGTTGATTTCTTCAGAGAACTCCCTCCTTGGCTTTTAGATTCCATATTCTCCCTCTGTCTCCAGTCTGCTGCATATTCCAATGTGCCTGTCCAAATTTCCACCAGGTGTCTTGGATTAGAGCCCAACCTCAAAAACCCCATTTAAATTTAATTTCCTCTTGAAAGACGTATCCTCTCCCCAAATATCACATTCCGAGGTCCTGAGAGTTAAGAGTTCAACATACAAAATTTTTTTTTTTTTCATTTTTGAGACAGGGTCTCGCTTTGTATTTCAGGCTGGCTCTGAGTTCATTATGTAGCCCAGGCAAGCCTCGAACTCAGCAATTCTCCTGCCTCTGCCTCCCGAGTGCTGGGATTACAGGTTAACACACAAATTTTGTGCAGGACACGATTCAGCTTATAACACAAAAGTTAAGAACCTAAACTCTGCTAACATGAAAATGAGACACCAGAGGCTTGGTGTACCTTATACCAGGTCCCTTCCTCTCTCACCTTCCCACTCATCCTGTGCCACGTGGAGGCCCTGAGGCGAGCAGTCACGCTCCGCCATCCCCTCTCCAGCCCACCACTGCACAAACAATGAAGAACTGAAACTGACTCAGAACAAATCTTTCCTTCTTTAAATGGCCAATGAGACAGGTAATTTCAAAGATGTAGAGGTCAAGCTACAGAGAAATGAAGATATCCACCCAAATTCATACAATTATTAAATAGTAAATTCAGAACTAATCTGTGTTCAATTATGGGCAATCTTTACATTCCACCATCTTTCCTTTTATGTCAGCTTTACTGGGTAAAATTCACCTTACATAATGAAACAAACAACCCAATTAAGTAATGGGCAAAAAATGTGACCCGGTACCTCTCCAAAGAAGGTGTACATATGAAAAGTATGCATATTAAAAATGTCAGATTGCATATTAAACTACTTAATAAACATATTAAGCATGAAACCTGTTAGCATGGCTGAAATCTTACCCACTGACAACACCTTGTGCCGATGAGGATGAGGAGCATCAAAACCTCCTTTGCTGCTATAACTGAATGTCAAATGGAATGGACACCTTGGAAGACATTTGGCAGTTTCTCCTACAAACTAAGTCTTATCACACGATTCAGCAATCTCATTCCTTTGTCAGTGCCTCCGATTGTGAGCTCCAGCTGGGTGCTTGCCCTGGCCACCCAGGGAGCTCTCTGTCCTCCCACCCTCTGGTAGTGGGGCCTGTGGTGTTTCTCCATGCCAGCCTCCTAAAACGAGTGCATAAGCTTTTGGTTCTGCCTCGGTCTTCTGTAGGCTCTTCACGCTTGGGCCTCAGCAAGGAGTTTTTCTTGGTGTTCCTGTCCCACCCTCTCAAAGACTCAAGTTAAACCAGAGATGTAGCTCAGTGGTTCCCGTGCCTGTCTAACAAGCTCAAGGTCCCTGGTTTGATCCGCCAGTAACCATTTACAATACCAGGTGTGGTGGCTCATGCCCACCAGCAATCAGCACTGCACACCACAGTGCTGGGTGCGGTGGCTCACACCTATAATCCCAGCATTTGGGAGGCAGAGGCAGGAGGAATGCTGAGTTCGAGGGTTGCTTGGGCTACATATTGAGCTGAGGGCCAGCCTGAACTACAAAGTGAGACCCTGTCAAAAAAAGGAAAAAAAAAAAAAGGCTCAAGTTAGTCTTGTATCACAGAGGAAGGGATGAGTTTCCTGCCCTTCCCCCAACAAGAGCAGATCTCTGATTTGTCCCACTGGACCCAGGTCTCCTGTTGCCCGCCCTCCTCTGACAGTGGCTTTTGCCTGGCACCACGGGTGGGAATACTTCTTGCCCCTTGATTCAGTTCCTGCATTACCTGAGAGCAAAGTTCTGGAAGAGCCAAGGTTTCCTCCCTGAGCATGCTAGGGGAGGTTTGCTTGGCTCCTTGTCCCTCCATGCTTTGGACAGTCAGCAAAGGTTTATGGGAAAGAGCTGCTGACGTTGACCTCCTTGTGTCCGAGGCTTGCAGGATAAAACAAACTTTTGTCAGTCTGCATTTAGCTCATAGGACCGCATTAGAATTTTTAGTTTGCTCTTCTTTTGGCTGGTTTTATAGATGCCGACTAGTTTTCCTCCTCCTGCAAAGGGTGAAACAGACTGTGTATTCCACTTCTGTATGGAATCGTTCACAATGCATTTCATCTGGGTGCCTTTGGTCTTAAACTGTCTATTAACCTATGAGGTAAGACCACAATGCATTTCACCTGGGTGTCTTTGGTCTTAAGCTGTCTATTAACCTGTCTATGAGGTAAGACACAGAGTACTTGTCCTCACTTTGGATGCCAGAGGATAACAACTCCAGCCAGGGCAGTGAAGCCTGATGCTCACGGTAAAAGAAGGGTGTACTAGGGGCTCAGGCAGCATGTAAATCAAGTAGAACCCAGCACCTGGCAAGAGGAAGAGTCCAGACTGGTGTTCAGGCTCCATTCCAGAGAGAATGGAACAGTCAACTCGAAATCAGAATGGAAAAAGGATTTCAAGGCAGCTCAAGGTTAGCCACTCATGAGTGTACTCTCAGAGTTCTTTGCTCAGGTCCCTCCAGAACAGGATACACCCACTGCAGTGGTCTCAGTGCTGTCTTCAGGCTGTTCTGGACTTAAAAGTGGCTGTGATGCATGGTGTCTTAACCTTCATAGCCATAATATCAAACACAGCAAATCTGCTGATCTGTCAGCAGACCTGGTTCTCTGCTTTTACCAACGAGAGCCCCAGCTTAAGTGAGCTGTGAGTGGAGCTACGTCCATGGCAGCGTGGAGGCCTGGACCTTCCCTTATTCCTAGGCAGTGCTTTCCCCCACAGCAACACGGATGAATGGCAAAGCACAGCACAGCAAGCGACAGCACAGCCCAGGCACGTTGGCCCTTCTGCGCCAAGCGGCCTGACAGCACCAGCTCCCCTGTGCTGCAGGATTCATCCGTTGAATGTGGAGGAGGAGGCCCCTGTTCCCGGAAGTGAGTGAGTAGGGTCTGGTGCGAAGGGCCACACCAAGACTGGCTCCCAGGGCAGCACCGCTCCCGGCCTGGGCGGGCGCACACGGGCCTCGTCACACCACGGACCGCTCGGATCTCCGATCGTGGGCGTCTGCGAGCCCAGCTGGCAGCTCTGCACTGAGGGACTCCTGGGCCAGCCTTGCTTTGCGCCTTAGCCTGTGCCCCGCTGGCCAGAGGCTGCCCAGTCCAGGGGGATCCGTCCAGCCCTCCCCTCTGCTCTCCCAGCTCTGAGTTCCCACCTCTCCGACCTTTCCGAACTTCTCTAGAATTAGTAGTGTGTACCGTGCAAATTAGTGTTTCCTTGTGTTTTTATATGGGTTACTTTTCTCTGTTCAACTGGATCATTTCTGCGAGCCCCCCATTGAGCTTAAGGAAGGGGCCAAGCGGCACCTCTCCCCTGCTGGAACTGACGAACCTGCCGAAGAAACCCCGTGTTTCCGAGGCGCTCAGGGCCGGCGTTGCCGCGGGGGGCTGCGGGGAAGGCTGCGGCTGCACAGACGCCCGAACACGGACTCCCGAGTCTTGTACACACCAGCGGGGCCTCTTTCAGGGGAGCAAGCACTTTCCAAAACCTGCGCGCGACCCCGCTAGGACGAGCTCGCCCTCCGTGGCGCCTCCCAGAGGCAGGGACGCCCCCAGGCCTGCAGGGGCAGGGCAGTGGGCACTGCCGTCGCGGGCCTGAGAGAAGCTGCCGGGACGACCACGGCAGGCGGTGAGGGCCAGTGAGAGGGGGACCCCAGAACCCTGAGCAAGGGGGCGACGTGGCCCGGGGCTGTCAGAATCGCGCGACTCCACCAGCACACGCAGGCCCACGCGAGGCCTTCGTGACAAACCCGTAGAGAAACCGAGCTTAAGGGCCGCCCGCGGGCACCACGGCCCGCCCTCGGCTCCACTCCCACGCGTAGCGAGGCGCCGCTCTGCCCCGCTCCGCCAGAGGGCAGGAGAGGTCGCGCGCCGGGGAACAAGCGCCGCAGACCCCCGCCCGCCCGCGTCCTCGTCCGGAAACCGAACCCTCCGGCGCCGGCCCAGGCCCCGCCCGCAACCCGCCCGCGCCTCGCCCGCACCTCGCCCGAGCCCCGCCCGCGCCCCCCGGCGCCTCCGCCCGGCCGAGTCCAGCGATGAAGCTGTGGCTGCTGCTCGCGCTCCTGCTGGCGCACGACGTGCTGGAGGACGGTGAGTGACTCCGGCCCCGGCTCGGCCCTGTGCACCTGCCTCTGCCAGCGGCAGCTCCGGGTGCTGCGCTCGGGGCGGGTGGCGGCCGCTCGCACCCCGGGCGCCTCTCCGCGCGGCCCCGGCGCCCCCGAAAAGCTTGGGGCGAGCGAACCGGCCGCTCCCAGCCCGCCTGGCGTCCGGCCCAGTGTCAACGTGTCGCCCGGGGTGGCGGGGGCACGGCGTGGGCCGGTCCCCCCGCAGCGCCGCGTCTGCTTCGTACGGTCTCTTGGTCTTACGCCCCCAACATCCATCTAGGTGTGCGGCCAGATATCGCCTGTGTGTTCAATCATAAGTCAGAACCGCACCAGTGTTGTTTCTTTCATTTCCCATCTTCCGGGCTGGAGAGAAAGCGAGATCTACTTTTGTGCCACGTGTGGGCTTGTGCATCACTGCGCCTTTTTTTTTTTTTTTCTCCCCAGCCCTGGGGGATGGAATCCAGTGGCTCAACACTGAGCTACATCTCTAGCCTTTTGGAAAAAGAAGTTTCTTAAGTTTTGAGAAAACTTTATTTTTTTGTGACAGAGCCTCACTGAGGTGCTACGGGCCGAAACCTGAGATCCTCTTGGCTCAGCAGAGTGCGGGAATCACAGGCTTGTGCCACCACACCTGGCTTTGTAGTTCAGGCTGGCCCTGAGCTCACTATGTAGCCCAGGCAAACCTCGAACTCAACAATCCTCCTGTCTCTGCCTCCCCAGTGCTGGGATTACATGCGTGAGCCACCACGCCCGGCCCTGAGGGCACTTTTAAAATCGTGTGCCTGGGCCGGAGGGTTAGCTCAGTGGTTCCGGCGCCTGCCTCGCAAGCGTAAGGACCTGAGTTCGATCCCCGGTTACCACATATAATGCTGGGCGTGGTGGCTTACGCCTGTAATCCCAGCACTCGGGAGGCAGAGACAGGAGGATGGCTGAGTTCGCGGTGGCTTGTCTGGGCACCATAGTGAGCTCAGGCCCAGCCTGAACTACAAAGCAAGACCCTGTCTCCAAAAAGCAAAAAAAAAAAAAAAAAAAAATCGG
>PVIC010036215.1:0-18680 GCA_004025085.1 Thryonomys swinderianus
TTCTTTCTTTCTTTCTTTCTTTCTTCCTTCCTTCCTTCCTTCCTTCCTTTCTTTCTCTCCTTTCTCTCTCTTTCTTTCTTTCTTTCTTTCTTTCTTTCTTTCTTTCTTTCTTTCTTTCTTTCTTTCTCTCTCTTTCTTTCTTTCTCTCTCTCTCTCTTTCTTTCTTTCTTTCTTTCTCTCTCTCTCTCTCTCTCTCTCTCTCTCTCTTTCTTTCTGATTTTATCACATTTGCATTTCGGGTTGTCTATTGAAATTTCATATGTTGAAAACACACACTTATATACATCCCAATATATTTATTCAGTACTGTACCCACGTTCAATTATACATGCATATAAATCTTTAAGAAAAATTTGCAATACTTTTATATTTTCTTTCATTCTTTGGAATTATAATAAACATGTGAAGTGATCTGCTTTAGGAGAATAGCAAATGATCACAGTTCCTATACACCACGTTCCCTTAATGTTAACATCTTATAGTAACATAGTACCATTGTCATTCTAAGGAATTCACATCTCATGTATACTTTTAGAGTAGTATTCTAACATAGTACTCCATTCTTCTTTTAGGAATACAGCCTCATCTGTTAGATTCCAGAGGAAGTTAATTTTAGTTATTAAATTTTTTATTGTATTTTATGAGTACATGTTTCCAGTACATGAAGTTTATACTCATTTTAAAGAGTAGGTGCATGTACTTAACAATTTAGATTTTTATTCACATTCCCTCCCTCCCTACAAGCTCCCCTCCATCTCTAGATCCCCTTTCCATTTTTATTAATATATTATTATTATTTGGTACCAAATACTTAAATTTTAGTTATCTTTAAGGTTTGTTTGCTTTCCAGCCATTGCTTGTCTCCATTACAGTCTCCATCCCTCGCTCATTCCCACTTCCATTTCTCTTTCCTCCCTTCTTGGTCTTCACTGCCTCCAAATTATGAGATAGCTGCTACATCTGTTTTTTTTTTTGTTTGTTTGTTTTGTTTTTAAGACAAGGTCTTGCTTTGTAGTTCAGGCTGGTCCTGAGCTCACTATGCAGCCAGGCAGGCCTTGAACTCAGCAGTCCTCCTGCCTCTGCCTCTTGATAATCTGTGTTTTTACCCCTTGTGTTTTTTCTATTGTATTGCCCCTCCACCTTTTAATGCGATTAGTAGTTCATCTGATTGTTTCCCTCTGGGTCCCATAATGTTACGTAACTTCATCTCTTGGCTATTTCATACATCTCTGTCCTGGTTTGATGTAGGCTTCTTGAATGTAAAACCCAGTATTCTATGTATACTACAGAAAACACACAGTATCTGGGGGTAAAATAATGTACATTATATTATTATCTACCTGACTATTCTCTCATTTCTACCCGTATGTGTTAGGATGAAGGCTTTGTAATCTGGAAGGAAATTAGTGTATTTATACCCTGGGAAATGTACATTAGTTGTATTTATTTCTTTTTAAGAATTTTGTTTCCCCTCTAGCACAGGTGTGCCTTTAACACCAACTAACACATTAGAAATGCTTTCCTATCTTTACATTGTACTATTTCCTTAGCTCTGATAAATTTCATATGATCAGATTTCCTCAGTGATACTGTTTAATTCAATGTTTCTTTGAGGTAACTATAGTAATGCGTAATCTGAAAAGAACTGACTGGAACATTTTTTATAAACTGTAAACACCTAAGGGAAAAGATTAATAAACCAGTAGATTTCTTTTTGCAGTGGGACTAATAGTAACGGTTTATTTGTATTTTTCATAGTTCTTTTCATTTTTCTTTCTGGCAAGAGTTCTTTTTCTAGAACACTGGATTTATTATTGTGCTACACTTTAATCCTGTACTCTTGCTTATGATTCCCAGTTAGTCTTTTTAAATCCGGCGCTGTGCGATAAGAAACATTTGCCTGCTATGTTGTAAGATTCTTCTGGTATAATCATTTTGTTTGAAGTTTAGTAAGTCCATGAATTATTAGCCATAAAATCCTGCCTTATTTTATGGGACTCTTGTATCTTTCTCTTTAGCTGGCTAACAACAGCCTTCACTAGACCACTTTTGGATAATAAATAATAGCATTATATGCAATTACTCTGTTTTCTGATTTATTGTTAGCATAGACTGAGAGAAACTTATGAATACATATGTGGAAATTGTCATGAACATGGCTACTTGCTACAGCACACTTAGTGACATCAACTGTGAGTAAAACCAAATAAAAACATTTCCATTCCTCTTTTCTTTCTTACATTCTTCTTTTCAGTATCCTTTTGCATATCTGACACTTGACAAAATTTCACCATGAAGAAGCTTAACATGTTGAAATGTTTATTTCACACTGTAACTCGAATACTTGAATGAACAGAGATCTCATTTCTAAATGTTGCCTGTTGAAGTTCTGTTCTTGAAACATTCTTTCCTCTGATTTTTAGGGGAAAATAAGCAAAAACCTTAGTTATTTTAAAATTAGTTTTTGCATAATTTCAATTGCTGCTTCAAATACTGCTTAAGTCTGTAAGAGCAAAGTAAATCTCATCTCCTGCATGGCTCCATTATCTTCCTAATCTCCAGTAAAGCACTTCTACCCTGTGGAGTGGTGGGTGGGTAGGGGGGCAGGATGAAGCAGGAGATTCTATGTCTTCAGCCATGGATTTTCTGACTCCTGCACCTTGAGAATATCTTCTGTTCTGACAGTGGCTAATGGGTTTGTTGGCTTTGTCTGCTTCAATGATTTAGATTGTGAACACTAGGGCATGGCTTGACGGTGCTTCTGGGTGATTTTATCTCTTATCCCTTGTAAGGTCTGCTGTGACTTGTACATAGTCCCATCTCTTATGAAGTGCCTGGCTCCCCCAATAAAGAGACATGTCTGAGAAAACTACCCAGCAAGCCTCTCTCTTCCTTGGGAGTGAACTAACTCCCAAGGCTAAGCTTTGTCCAGCAGGGATTATTATGAGAAGGTAGTAGCTGGTCACCAACAGATGGCGCTCCTCCAGCTCTATCCTTGTTGCAGAACATACCTCCTTTCTCTTGAGGCAGAGGCTTCAGGAAGGAAAATGAAGAGGCAATTACTCACTGTTCATTCTTACTTCTTCTCGTTCCCTCCGTTTTTCAATCACACAGAGGTGGTGCATTTTTCTTTCACTTTCTTCAAACATGGATCACTAGAAGAGGGATATTTTCCACATTATGAGAGCACTTTATGATCTGAGCCACTCATGCCTACTTGCTGTTATGAGAAATTGGGATGATTGGTGGAAGAATACAGAAATTTAGAAAATTATTTTTGTAGACAGTAATTTTGCATGCCCAAAGATGAATATTATCCTATCCTTTTACTTTGGATTTCTTCTGCTATAGAATCCAGTCTTCTCTCAAGCACATAAATGTCTCCAGTGGTCTAAAAAATGCAAAAGAGAAAAATCATGTCAAAACTTTCTGCAATATTACTTCTCTAAAGAAGAAATCGGTATGGGCATTGTATTTAGATAGCTTAATGTCTTCTCATTCCAGGGGAGTAGCTACCTGAGTGAATATTTTATTTTTAGTTGGGCTAATTTGGATAAACAGTATAGAAATTTGGACCTTTCTTCCTCAAGGAAAATATTTTTAATCTTAAATTACTATAGTTAGATGCTAAAACAAAATTTTTGTGCAATTTTACTACTTGTTACTTTCTTTTATTTTTATGAATTAAAAAATAGCAATAATGGTACAAGACTGTATATGTAGTAGCTACTGAAATTTGTCTGGTTCCAGAGACACAGTTTTACAGTCATTTTTATTTTGCAAATGCTACAAGAATCTCACTTTCCAAGAATCTCTGTGTGATCCCTTCTGCTTTGTAATAGCTCCCTTCTAAAGTGCTTCCACACCACACCTGAGATTAGTACCACATAATACATACAGTAGAGCCAACCTCTGGGTGTCACTTCAGAATCAGCCCAGTAAAAGGTGGAAAAATCATTTTACATGACAGGCAAATATCTAGAAATAATCTATATTAAGATATGAATAAGTATTAATCAGTATCTACCACTTACACAGTAAAATAATTAGCTTTTTACATCTGGGATGGTAATTTTACATAATAGATATTTAATAACTACAGTTCCCATTTTTATTGTTTTTTCACTTGAAAAATATTATTTTATTTTAGGAAATTATTAAAAGTTGAATAGTTGCTGGATGTACTACATGTCTATTGACTTCTTTTTCCACATGTGCCCAGAAAACTTGAAGTAAAAGACTTTTAAAAATGTGTTGTGAGAGTCAGTGATGGGTGTGCCCTGGAAGCTTCAGTCTCACTCAAGGTCATTATCCGTTTGGGCATCATGTCTCCTCCTGTCTTGATGTGTTTTTGTCAGGCAAGCTTGCTGTGCTTCTCTACTCCCTTCTCCTTGCCCTTTCACGATGCAGGGGTTCCTTGAGTATTTCTTCTGCCAGGCAGTTTTTAAATGTCCTCCTCCTTTTCTTTTTTAGTAGCCAACTTCCAAAGTTAGAGTTCTACTTTCATGGACTACATCTTCTTTTAAGGTATTTCTCTTGAATATCAGCTGGACCTAAGACTTTCTGGTAATCAAAAGAGTGGCAGAGGAAACGGGTGAATTTTGAGGCTGTGTCACATGAGGTTTTGTAGTTTCCATTTCGGCTTCTTCCTTGAAGTCCTGACTACTGTCTAAGATGCTCACTACTCTGAGATGTGTCTGACAGGGAGATGATTTCAAGGTGCTTTCACAGCAGTCTCAGTGGACTCCAGCCTTTCAGTCGTGTTTATCAGTGCAGATGAAGCTACTTTGGATCGTACAGATCAGCCTGTCTAACAACTCAATGTTGAAGAGCAGAGTCACAGCCCACCTGAGATTGGCATGAATTTTTGATTCACAGATCATGATGTAAAGCAAAATAAAGTGCTTGTGGTTTGAAGTCAGTTTATATTAGTTTAGTTTGCTATGTATCGATTTCATTTAATTCTATACTTGATCACATATATGTGATTGAAAGTCAAAACTGGCTGTGATATCTGTTGAATTTTGACTTTAAATTGGATTCCACTGAGCTATTTATTCTAATATCATACTGTTTTAATGATAAAAGCTTTATGATATGTTTTAATATTTGACAAGATATATCCTCTCATATGGTTTTCTAGCTATTGTTGAAAGTTCACATGAAATATTGACATAATAAGGGTATTATCTCAAATAATTAGAGAAATTACTTTTAGAAGAACTGAACAGCCATTCCCTAAAAGACACCTCACATCATATTAAGTGATCTATTGTTGATTCAGATATATTTGCATGTATAATATATAGATATGTAAATATAAAATTATCTAGGAAATAAAAACGTATGAGTGGATTTCTGCTTATAGAAAAAGTTTTCTTATCCAAGGCTAAAACCCCAGATATAATGAAAGAGCAATAGATAAACAATGAAAAACAAAACAAAGCATGATGAAGTGAAGATTACAACTACAAATTGTTAGAAAATAGTTGTATATCACATATAAAGGATAATCCTCTAATTATATTTACAAGACTCTTAAAAATCATTAAAAAAGAAAATCAAATAATCTGATATTAAAATGAACAAAATACATTTCAAGAGTTAGTTCAACAAAATTCTTTGACTTTCTGTCTTCACTGTTCTATTGTTCTGTTCCATAATTCGATGTCCCTGTTCTTATTACAACCCTGTTGATGAGTGGTGCTACATGCTATCCTTGCTCTCAAAAGGCTTGGTCACTTTCTGCATATGAGAACACACTCCTGTATGCATTGAGCAGCTGGAGTTTGGTTCTATGTCTGACTGAGTGCTGAAAACTGTTTGTAGAACATGATCCTTAGACCCTCATTCCTTGGCATGCTAACCGCTATGGACATACAATTAGAAATAGAGGATCTCTGACAGTAATAGGTTTTACTACACAGAGGTGAACGTGTACTGATTTTTATCAGTTTAAAGGTTTTCATCCTAGCATTTAATCCAGAAGCAGGAGATTTCTTTCTTATTGCTTTAATTCTCAAATCCTCTTGAAGTGTCTGCAATTGATTCTTTTAGGTTCTCAAATGGCTCTTTAATGCTCTTTGAGTCCTATTTGAGTAAGCTGATAAAAACCCAGAATTTTGTGGGACACCCACTAAATTTCATTCTCTTTGTGAAGAATGAAAAGATATCTGAAGCATTAGCCATGAAGAAAAAGACCATTGTTCAAACTTTTTGAAGAAGGAACAACTAAAAAAAAATCATTATTTACTTTACTGTTAGAAACTGATATTCACTGCAGGGAATCTTACAGAGAGGTTTAGACTTTTCCATCAGTCATATGTAATGAATGATATCTTGGGTCATGGTAGATATTTTTCCTTACCTCCAAGTTCCTTTGTACTTACTTTAAGGAATTCGTCTGCTTGTTTAAGTTACTTTGAAATAGAGGACAAATATATCAAAGTTCTTATCTTTGAGTATAGCAGTTCTTTGAAAAGTGATTATGGCTCCTTGGGTTCATATGAGAGGGAAGAAATCTTGAGTATTCAAGGGGCTGATGATCAGGATAACAGAAAAAGATAACTTGATTGAGGAAGTTCATGAGAGCTGAGCTGACAGCCTAGTAGATAACCAGCAGAGGATGGTTATGTTAAGTGGTAGATAAAAAAGAACATATCATCTGAATCACAAACCACCTACAACCCAGACCAGGATGGATAGATAAATAGTTAGGAGGACTGAACCCTCTTGTAGAAGTTACAGGAAGAGTTCAATGCACTTCATGTTCACATTTTTTTTTTTTGCAGTACTGGGGATTGAGCTCAGGTCCTTGTGCTTGCAAGGCAGGCATGGGACCACTAACCTAAATCTCTGGCCCTCATTTTCACATTTTAAGGAGATAGCCCCCTTCTCCTTGTTGAAGGCACTGCTAGGCTATGGGACTAGCAAGATTCTTAATAAAGAAGATATATATACATTTATAATTATGAAATTATATGAGGAAATACTCTAAGGAAAAGGAGGGGTGTCTTTCCTGTAGTTTTCAGAGACAATCCTTTTCATCTTACATTTTTATTTGTCCTTAAATACCACTGGTATGTTTGCAGAATCTATACTTTTTGAGGTTTAGGCTTCCTGCACATCAAGCCTTTCAGTAGAGATAAGGAAAGTGGGAGAAATCACAGTGGTGACTATACTGAATTTGACTGATTACTTGCAAACTAGACAGATGAGACCTGGATATAAACATAAATTCAACCTAAGATTGCTTCTGGTGACTTTCTGCCCATTCTAGACAGAGTTGCACAAGGATGCCTCATGCTTTGGACTCAGGGGCCACTGAGCAGGGCTGGGTGGGCAGTAGGAGCAGTTAGAAGTGCCTGGGGGCCACACCTGCACTTTAAATGTGGACTATGATAAAGAAGTGGTGGAACATACTGGGCTGTGAACCAATACATAGTAAACTTTAGAACATTTAATATCAAGAGGTCCCTGTAGTACTGGACTAATAGGTGGTCAGGTAACATATGTAGTATGAATGAACGCAGGATGAAGAGCTATTGTACATGAATGGAAAATTTGATGAGGAGAGTATACCTTTGGGGGAAACAGCTAAGTATACAATGATGAAAACTGAGAGTGTCTCAAATTTGAGGAAATTTGTTTATATCTTGCCCATGGAAATCATTTAGAGAATCTAGTTTGCAGAGAGAAACTAATCGATAATTTGATATGGACAAGCACCTTTGCTTATCTCTCATAATAGAAATGTGAGATGGTGGCTGAGGATTTGAGTGTCTTGGGACTACTTTATGTTCTGGATTTGATATTTTATTTATTATTGGCACATTGATCTCCAAAGGGCACCTCTTTCGGGTTTTATGATAAACTGGCTATGACAGTGTAAAGGAATTTTATAGAACTATCATTCCTGAAGGAATGTATCCAGAGTGATAAAGGCAGGGTTTTCATTTTGGAATATATGAGTAAATGTGTGACCTGACTTTGAAATTTGTAAACAATGCAAGGTCTTATAAAGGGTATTTTAATGTTTTCTAGTACTCCCTTATTCCTTGCTTACACCTTTACTGATTACCATACATGTGGCAGGAATTATTGCAAAGAATAGGAATAAGATTATGCACCAGACATGGTCCTTGGCTTCAAGAAGCTCACAGGTTATATTGCAGTAAGTAGATGGATATAGGAATATAATGCAGGAAAGCAATATTTGACTTTGTGTGGCCAAACCTTTATCCGGGTGCTTCCACTTATTCTCCCTCTCTCTCTCTCACTCTCTCTCTCTCTCTCTCTCTCTCTCTCTCTCTCTCTCTCTCTCCTGGTGGACAAAAGCAGGCCATGCCCCTTTAAGAAACCATAGCAACGCACAGATGCAGGTGACTCAGGTGACACAGGTGATGCAAATGACACAGACCAATCATACATTGCTAAATGCTGCTTCCGCCTTTGTGCCCAGTCACATCCCCCCATGAGCACTGTGCCTGCCCTGTCATCCAATCATATCCCAAGGCGCCCGATGTGAATGTTTGTAATAAAAGAGAAGCTCCCCATTCACGCGGAGTCTGGTTGTATTTCTGCATCTCTGCTCACCTTTCCGAGACCATCGGATCACAGAGACGGCATGGTAACTGGATCAGGCTGGGTTACAACTTTGCTGGATGTTTCAGAAAAATGAGTACCCCGAGTTCTTTTCCTATCATTAATGGTGAGCTAGTTCATTTTACTTGGCCATGTGACTCTTCAGTCTCAGGAGATGGTTAATATGCTTGGGATTTTAAAATTTTGTACTTTTCCTCACTTCCCTCATTAGTCACATAGCTTTAACAATTTGTTCAATTAGTCTTTTTGAGTGAAAGCATGTCAGTTATTTGCATAAGTAGACAATCCCTCTAGCAATATATAAAGTGCCACTCTTAGATTTTATCATCTCAGTGTTGTCTTGAGCAGTGTTGTAATTAAATCTAATTAAGTAGATTTATGGTTTGGAGCACTAATAGTCATGAATAAATACATGTCCCCTGAGGCTATTTGCTCAATTTACACTTTATGTCTTTTAACTTGCTTCAATTATACATATTCTGCTTAATCCTTCATTTATTTATTTATTTGGGGAAGTTCAACTTGGAACTATATGTTGCTTGTGTAGAGGATTAGATTTTCTTACCATTACCCTTTGATGCCTTGTCATTTGTTTTGAATGGGGGATTTATTGTAGGTAGCTTATTATAAAAGAAAATAGTAATATATTTACCAGGGTGGCAGAACATTTTTGCAAAATTAAAAGTAGGTAAACTCCCTACTAGGAAAACAAACTGTTAAGTTAGACTTTTAAAGGTAGTAAAGACAGAGTAAATACAGGTGGACAATAAACATTAAGAAACTTTTATTTAAGTTCATTAATAATTTGAACAATGATAAGATGACATAGTTAACTATATAAGTATGAATTTGAGAAAGAGAATTCAGATGCCCAAAATGTAACAGTGATGAGACAAGACATTTTTGGCAGCAGTTAAATTGTTAATCTTTTCTAGAAAACAATTTCCTGACATTGATAAAGTCGTATGTCAAAAATTAGGAAAAATCTAGTATATCAATATGGTTACAATAGTATCCCTGGATGTATTTATTTAATAACAAATTTATTTTAGAGTTGTTTTTTGTTCATAACATTATTGAAAGTTACAGAGAGCTTCTTTATATTTTCAGGCTTTCTTGTAGCCGGCATCTGTCCACCGCCGTGATGCATTTGCTGCTTTTAACCTAAAAGCAAGCTGAGGCATAGGGAGCTGAGAACTAAGAGCTTATTCAAGATAAAGTAAAGATGATCCCCTGGTGAGACAAATTCTAGCTGCTTAGCATTGGTGCTCAAAAAATGGTGCCCAAGCAAGGTATGTTTTTTATAAGTGGGGGGAAAACCCCAAGAAACAAACAAAACAGTTTACATCAAAGGAGTTGTGCAATTGCTTTGGCTGACTGAGCATCAAAAGTCTTCATTGGTGGTCTGATGTTCATGTCATGCATCCCAAGTCAGAATTGCTGGGAGAAGGAATAGGTGTTTCCCTGGGATTTCTTGGGTTGGTGATGTCAGGTAGTCTGCAGGCATCCATGGTGCTAGATCATTGCTTTTGTTATCTGAGCTTCTATGATGTTCCTGGTCTCTTCTTTAACGAAGTCCTTCACTGTGGACAGCATCTCTGTTTTCATCTCGGAGATCAGTTCTGATTTCTATTTTAGTAGATCTGCTTTTGTTACCAGTTCAGAGGGTCCTGGAGATTGAGCTTCATTTTGCTCCACTTCCCTTTTCCCTGAATTCCCCTGTGGTGGTGATCTTTGTGCCTGGGTTCTTGAATTTTTTCTCATATTTGTTGTGCTCCAAACACTGTAAATCACTGCACAACCTAAGTGGCGCTTACCCAGACTCGTGCAAACAGGAATGGAGCTTCCATGAGGCTTCTGGCCTGAGTCCAATGGCGGGTAGGCCAGAATCGCTTGGGGTGGGTGAAGGTCCCTGGGTCAGCTGTCCTGGGTCTGGTGGCAGGCAGGCTGTTTGCAGGTGGCAGAAGTCACTGTGCAGCCACTGCTGGGCTCACCCAGACTCACCCAAGGAAAGCAGAGCTCCCAGGGGGCGTTCGGCCTGGGTCTGATGGTGGGTGGGCTGCTTGCAGGTGATGGAAGTCACTGCGTGGCCTCCTCTGGGTTTACCAAGACTCACCCAGGGGGAGTGGAGCATGTCTAACCAGAGTCCAGAGGCGGGCCAGCTGCTTGCAGGCAGCAGAGTCACTGCACGGCCTCTGTGGGGTTTACCCAGATCTGCCTGGCTGGATGGAGGTCCCTGGGTCAACTGGCCTGGGCCTGGTGGCAGACAGGCTGCTTGCAGGCAGTGGAAGTCCCCTGGTGCTAGGTCAGAAGACTTAGGTGACTGTTGTCTCCTGTGTCATGTCTTCCCTTGAGCTGAAGAATTTGGTGACCTACATTTTGGAGGCATTTAAAATTATTTCTCATTCCAATTGATGAGCCTACAGTGACATGCCATAATCACCCTACGTTTATACATTGCATCAAAGTTTTCTCCTGGTATTGTACATTGTGACCATCTGGAAGAATGAGTAATGGGATGTTTTCCTAACTATGACGTCATCCAGTGGATGTTGATTGCCCTAAAACTTCTGTGTTTCACCTCTTAACCATTCCTCTCTCTTCTAGCTCAGTCTCTGGAAGTGCTGATCAGTAAACAGTACAAACAAGGTTTCAAAATTTCCATGGTTTTCCCCTTAGCATTTTGTACAGTTGAAATCTTACAGCATGCTGCCTATTCAGGTTGAGCTCTTCCCTTCTGAATTTATATTATCTTTCATGGCACGATGGCTCTTTTCCTTTGTTCACTGAATAATATTCCATTTTCTGCATGTAACAGTTTTCTAATCTATGGAAGGATGTTGTTGCTTTCAAGTTTAGTTTGAGCAATTTTGAATAAAGTTGCTTTAAGTGTCCATGGGCATGTTCTTGTATGTACATATTTTTTCACATCTTTGGATAGATAGTAAAAAACACAACTGCTGTATCATATACTAAGAATGTGTTTAGCTTTCTGAGTAGCTGCTACCTCTTTCAAAGTGGCTGCACCATTTTGCATTCCTACTGGCAATGAATGACATTCTTGTGGTTCCCCCTCTTTCCCAGCATTTGCTGCGACCAGTGCTCTGGTCACAGATTCGTCCATTCTAATGCATGTTTGATGGTATCTCGCTGTGTGTTAATTTGCACTTCCTGAATGACATGTGATATGGAGGACTTTTCCACATATGTATTTCCCTTCTGTGTATCTTCTTTGGTAAAAGAACTATTAAGATCTTTGTCCCCTTTTAAAATTTACTTGTTTTTGTAGTTTTTTTTTTTTTTTTAGCATCAAGTAACCTTTTAGCAATAGGACAAAGCATTTAAATGAAGGATGGTACATACATATTTTGGTATCCATGAAGTCACCCATCATTTTTGAAGACCTGAGTGGTAGGATTTGAAAGCCATAGTCGCAAAGACTTTTCCAGGAAGCTTTGTGTCGAAGAGCTCAGGTTACGGAATTTGCCTGCATCCTGATCCGGCACTGGGCCTTCTGGTCCTGTGATTTGTCTCTGTGTTGTGTTATCTTCCTGGGGTGTAATGGGATGATAAGAGAACCTACTTCCTGAGGTGTTTGGGGAGCTTAAATGAGTGAATATAATTAAAGCGTTCAGAGAGCTTCCTGCCATAAAGCAACTGCTATCTAAATGTCATCATTATTCATCCTTATTGCTGTTACTACGGCAAGTGGAAAAGAGAACGAGCTGGGTTTTTGCAAACCCCTCTCCCCCACCACGGACACACTAGATGCAACATCAGAGTGGGAAAATGACAGACAGATAGGATAGACCAACGTGGATACTGAACGACTCTTCATAGCTATAACTGAATCAATACGAATTTTAACCTACAAAATTCAGAAACACAATCGACAGTTTTTCTCTATTTAAAAATAACCGGACATAATCCTATCTGGACCCTTTATTCCTTCGATAGCACATGTCACCTTTGTCTCTGCAGTGCTTGCTTGCATCATTCTGGTCAATCAGTACATCGGATGTGCTGGTTTCACTTAGAGCATCCTTTCCATTTTCCCTAGGGCTGCTCCACCTTCGCAGGGAGGAGGTCGCTGAGCCTCCTTTATCTGGGAAGGCGCTGTGGGTCAGGCTCTTCACTCTGGTGTTCAACTCCCTGTTGGTGTGGCGGTGAGTGGCTGCTGACTGCCTTCACCTGCTGTCTTCTGTTAGCCAGCTCTGTGTGTAGGTTTTGTTTTCCTTTGGGATGTGCTAGCACATTGCATTCTCTGCTGTGTGTCTGTCTGTCTCTCTCTCTGTTCCTCATGGCATTACAGAGGGCTTTGAAAAATATCTCAGCCCCACCTCCCACAGATAAGCCACACAGTTCCTATTTTAACCTGGCCACACTCTGCTAGGGGTTAGTGGGAGGCTTCTGTGCGGCCTTGAGCCTGCCAAGACTTCCACCCAGGAATTCCTCAGTTGGTTTCAAATAATATATTTTGACCTCTCAAGTTCCTTCTCCCTGGGAATCTTGTAACATTTGCAAGGAAAGAAAGGAGAAAACCACCACATTTTTTAAAAAAGTATTAATACTTAGTCTTTTACACTTTAATGGTTCTTATTTCTAATAAAATGCTCATGTTTAAAAATAGCACTCTGCTTTTGGAAGATCTGCCTAATGAAGTACACTAGCATTTTAATTCTACTAACCGTGATGTTCTCCCCCACCAAGCAGTTTATGTGCTCTAGCTACTGAGTTAACTAGTCAGTTCAATGACTTGAAGATGCTTTAGGTGATATTTCTCTGGCACCATGGGGGAGAGAGGTATTTCTCATAATTCAGTTCTGAAAGCAAGCAGAGCAGTATACAGGTTTTGGCATTTAAAAAATTTCAAAAAAGGGAGCATTTTTCTTTTAAATTCAAGTTGCCTAGGGAGACTCAGTCCTACAGCAGCTAAGCAGTGGGATGCAGGCTCAGGAAAGGGGCCTTGTCAGGGCCCTAAGCTTGACTTTGTTAAGAAAGTGAATGCCTACAAGGAGAAATGATTGCTTTTTTCATGAGTCAACTAAGACTTATGACTTTTTAAATATTTAGTTTTCCATTGAAAATGGCCTTAATTCTGCTTGTGTTTGTGTTTCGTTGGTATTTTGACAGTGATCACAACCCTTACAGCTGACTGAATATTAGTTTAGTTCTCAGTGTAATAGGACCAGAGGAAGAAATGACCTTTGTGCAAGAGTAGGTCCGAAGCACATTGTTGGGAAGAAAGGAGTATGTTCCCTCCAGGAGATACATTTTTAAAATTTAGTACGAGAGCTAAGGTTAGCTATTCTTTCCAGGAAAGAAAGAATTATTTTATTTTAAACAAAGTAGTCGTATGGACTAAGAAGAACTCACTCTTGAATAGCTTTCTTTTTAATGAAGATGTTGACTTTTCTAGGACATGAAAGTAAACTTGTTGAAGTATATTTATTTATTTATGGTACCTCATGATTATTTCATTTTTATTTATTTTTAGTTGTACATTCTTGTAGTATGTAATATTTACGTTTCTTATGGTGAATTGGTACATGTACACAATACATCTTAATTCTTTTTCTCCATTTCCTTTTCCTTTCTCTGTTCCTTCCCAATATTGCAGGGATACTCATAAGCTAGAAATCATAAGCAACTATGCATAGTGAGAGTGACGCCACCCTCAAGCTATAAAAATAAAGCAATTTTATCTGTATTTCAAATCTTAAGGACATCTTGGATAATTACCAAGGAGTCTACACAGGTTCTGTTTACACTGTTCAGTGTCTTGAACAGATGTTTAATTAGGGAAACTCCTTACTAACATTAACTTCTATTTGCGTGTACTTGTAGTTTTCCTTTCTTTTAATCTAATAACAGACCATTATTGACACACAGGTAATGTCTCCATTTGTAACAGATGTTGAAAATACATGGATCATACAGTGTGTTAAAACTGAAAACTTTATAATAAAAAAACTTGAATTTCTGACTACTGAAAGACATATACCTTCTGATAAGTTGAGTCCACATTCCCAAAGTGGGGCAATAGTTTAGCACTGAGGAAAAATAAAACCCTGTTGTATTTAAGAGAATTCCGATCACTTTCACCACTTCCAATCCTTCCATCAGACACTTTCACAGAGAACTTCTGAAAGCATTTAGGTAAGAATCCATGAGTTTTAGCAGAAGAATAAACACATATTTCTATGTGGCCTTAAGCCTGCCTAGACTTCTACACAGGAATTCCTCTGTAGGTTTCAAATAATATATTTTGAGCTGGTCTTTTCTAGCTCAAGAATCAACATTAAGAAACTATATACTCACAATAGAACCCATAGGACAGGAGCTGAATTGTCTTACTTAAAAAATTAATTCTGTCCTCTAAGATGGTAGCAGATATCTAACAAGAGACTGGTATATCCTGTCCCATTAGGATGGTCACATAACAAAGATTTAACCTATAACAAGCTATCATTATAAACATGGTGCTATTTCCTATTATACTCAACTGTTCACAAAGGCCAATAGGTAGATATTATCACCATTTTATAAATAACTCAGAGAAGCTAAGGCCAAAGTTATTAATTAACTGCATGGAGTTCAGCTTGGTCAGCCTGGGAAGACCATGTGGTGTTATGCTTATGGAGACAAACATTTACTTTCTTGGAAGACTTATTTCTGTCCTTGACCTGGAGGGTAAAGATTCCATAGAGAGGAATGAGAATGCAACCGATTTGAATGCAAATTGTGTGTGTCTGAATTACTACGTACATTTTTTCAGAAAAGAAGGATAGTTTTCATTAGATTCTCAAAAGGGAGCAGTGACTCAGGGAAAGGTTAATGGATATAAACAATTGGATAATGTAGACACTTCTAAGAATGAGAAAGATTACCAAATTGGCTTCAGGCACAAAATATCTGTTTCTGATGTAATCTAATTTCCCAGTATAGACAAATTCTTTTACAGTTCTTTCCCTCCTAGTGAATAAAAAGTTTGATCATTCTCAATATTCAACTATCTCCATATGACACAATTTAATTATCATTTTTCCCATTCTCCTAACCATCTCATAACACCCCACCCCCTAAATACATAAGCTTTATTTCCCTGTTTTTATCACCATCACATTTTTTCTTTATCTCTCATTAATCACTCCACATTTCCTTTTGAATATTTTCTACTTCACAGTATCCATCATATATTCTGGAACTCATGAACATCTTCCATTTTTCATACCAGAGAACAGATACAATATTTACACATCTGTGACCTACTTATTTCATTTATGAGTATGTCCTTAAGGTACGTTTTTTTGAGTATAAATGTCTCAGACTTATCATTGTTTAAGGCAGAGTAATACTCCATTTACAGGAAAAAAACACATGTTCTTATCCAGTCTCCAGTTGATGGGGATTTGGGTTGTTTCCAAGATTGAGCTATCACAAACTGGGCTGCTATGAGCATGGGTCCACATATGTCACTATGATATGATTCTTTTAATTCTTTTGTGTATTTCCTAGCAGGGCAATAGCAGGGTCAAATGGGGCCACTAATCCTAGTTTTTTTAGGAATCTCCACACTGACTTCCATAGAGGTTGTACCAGTCTGCATTAGCCAGCAAAAAATGATGGCAAGGCTGGAGAGAAGAAGGAACTCAACTATCTCATTTTATAAAGGAAAAATGTCACTTTCTTAGATTAATGATTTTAAGACATTTCCACTGGGTAAGAGTAAAAATTATCTAAATTTACATTCATTAAAATGACATTCTTTTATTTTTACCTTCTGTTTCTTCCTCTTTATTTTCTTCTTGAGCAATGTAGTCCAAAAGCCATTAGGGGGTGGGGTTGTAGGGAGGGGAAAGGAATGGGAAAAAAATGATAAGATATATCACAGACAGGTACAAATTCTCAATGTTGAATATAATCACAATATATAATTAAAATGTACCAGCAAACTCCATAAAGGAAAAAAAAAAACAAGTGACAACAGCAGCAATAACAAGTCATTAGGAAGGACAAAGCCACTTGGACGAGGAGAAATGGAGGGTCACCCAGACAACATAAGGAGGGTGTCTATGGGGAGAGACAGTGGTTCAATGTAGGGTGTTGAAAATTATGCAGAGACAAATGAAAAAGTCTGGGTTGGGCCCAAGAAGAGGTCAAGAATTCACACAAAGTATACGGCGTCCGAGGGTAAATGAGGTGTGTGAAGTGAACAGAGGCGCTCGTGAGGGGTTTGCCTTTCCATGAAGGGACCTTCCTTGGGTGGTGGTGGGGGGGTTATTCTAGGATGTCAGCCCTTTACTGGTGAGAAAACAGTCCTACTTGGAGATCAAAGGTGAGGTCACAGGAAAGGAGGCTGATACACAGTATTGAAGATTTAGAAACACGTCCATGAGTGAGGAGCCCTGCAGAGGTCACTGGAGTGGGAGTGGGTGAGGTGTCAAAAGCCAAAATGAGCCGGGCGTGGTGGCTCACGCCTGTAATCCCAGCCCTCGGGAGGCAGAGACAGGAGGATTGCTGAGTTCAAGGCTTGCCTGGGCTACATAGTGAGCTCAGAGCCAACCTGAACTACAAAGCGGGACCCTGTCTCAAAAAAAAAAAAAAAGCCAAAATGAATAAATTTTGAGTAGCATAATCAGGCTATCCATACCAAGAAGAGACAGTAAGAACTACAGAAGATGGGTAAACAAAAGGGGGTTGAAGCAACTACATAGTTCGAGAAAAATCCTCAGTGTTGGAAAAGAAAGTTAAAAATGTGGGAAGGAAGAAGCCTAGAATGTATTTTGTGGTGTTGGACTGGAGTTGGAGATTATCAGTATGAGCCTGTGGTTTTTATTGTACATAAATCAATACAGAAAAATGGAGATGGAACTGTCTTTATGTGCATATATTGTGTGTGTATTCTACGTACATTCCCCAGGTCTGTCTGCTAGGATAGTGTGGCAGCAATGAATACACCAGGTCCCTAGTATCTTATCCTCTAAAATCCATTGCCCAAGAGAAGCAATCAGGGATTGTTGAAGAGAGGCTGAGGCCAATCAGGGCTAAGAGAAGTACAAAGTTAGTTTGGAATATGTTATTGTCAAAGAACAGTGAGAAAATGCTCAAAATGCTGTGAAAATATAGCCAAATTGAAGGAGCTTTCCTGGTTTCAATTTAGAACAATCTGGGAATTAAATGAATAAGGGTATCTTTGTGTCCTACACTTTGAATAATGTGTATATGAATATCGTTACTTAACAATGGTTTATTGCTGAAATTTAAAAGCAAATGAGTCTTTTAAAATTATATAACTTTGCATAAAGCATTTACAAAGGACATAAATAGATAACCTACAAAAAAGCTACAATTAATAAAACAAAATAAATTCACCAAACCCATTCAACTTTATTGGCAGTGAACCAGATGCAAATGAGGACAGTAAATTGTCTTATTAGACTGGTAAATTATAAACCTGCAAATCCAATGCTCCTTTTTGGCAAGTATAAGGGTAAATGGGCAGTATTACATTTTATGGGCCAGTGGTTATACTCACAGAATTCTCTGACTAGCCATGCACTAGGGCCCTGCATTGTTACAGGTGCTGGTCACTTGACTGGATAATTCCATCAGGATTATATATCAGTTATGCAGAGACATTTATTTTAGGGAAATTTGCTAAAGTGATGTTAATAATCCTGAATTAATGAACAGTAATGCATTAGTTAGATTATTAATGGAAGTATTAGAAATAGTGGGATGGAAGGGAATGATAATCTATGGACAAAGTAGATCAAAACAGTTTTCACAATGTGAATCTATTTTTTTTTTTGCAATTCTAGGGATTGAATTTAGAATCTTTGTACTGAGCTGTATATCCACCTTTCCTCATACCTTGTCTTCCTTTTATTTCCATCCTTCCTTCTCTTCTCCTCTCTTCTTTCTTTCTTTCTTTCTTTCTTTCTTTCTTTCTTTCTTTCTTTCTTTCTTTCTTTCTTTCTTCCTTCCTTCCTTCCTTCCTTCCTTCCTTCCTTCCTTCCTTCCTTTCTTTCTTTCTTTCTTTCTTTCTTCCTTCCTTCCTTCCTTCCTTCCTT
>PVIC010036216.1:0-18677 GCA_004025085.1 Thryonomys swinderianus
ATGCCAATACTATTCTGTAAAATGGTAACTTCTGAGATATAAAACTTTTCTTTGTATGATAATTTTTTTGAGACAGGGACTAGCTTTGTAGTTCAGGCTGGCCCTGAGCTCACTAAATACTCTGAGCTCACTAAGTAGCCCAGGCTAGCTTCAAACTCACAGCAGTCCTCCTGCCTCTGCCTCCTAAGTGCTGGGATTACAAGCATGATCCACCAAACCCAGCGTTGTGTAAGGATTCTTTAAACTTTTGCTTTCAGAAAAATATACTGCTGAAGAAGGCACTATATCAAAATGACAAAAACAATTTCTAAGATTTGTGGTCATCATAATTGAATAGTAGAGTTTTGGTTGAAGAGTTTTGGTCTACCAGTGCATTATTGACTCCAGGAACCTGAAAACTTTAAATAAAGCCAGACCTATGTGATCAAATTGTGCCATATGTGTATATCCATATTTGTGAAATGTGATAAGCTTTGACACTAATTTAAAAACACTTGCATTTTAAACAGCAACAGCCTCATAGCACTTCAGTGTGTAAACGTTTACATCCTTAAGCAAAACACACACACACACACACACACACACATCTAGGAGAGCCAGGTGTACAAATCATTTCATCGTGAATATCTGGGACTGGAACATGAAGAGTAGGGGACAATTAGAGTGAGAGTATCCCGGTGAGTATATGATGGTCATTAGAAAGGCAGGTATTGACATGAGAAAATTATATGGCAATGGATACAGGGAAGAAAGATGAAGACTGGGGGCTTTATCAGTTGGTGTCCAAGATAGCACATTCATCTTAGGTAATTTGACAAATATTTAACACGCAGAAAAGTGGGGGTAAGTTTCAGCCAAAACAGTAGGGCATGGTGAAGGATCCCAGGCCTAGTGATAGGTTATACTTCTTAGCTTGAAGGGAGAAAAAGCAAGTGCTTATTGTATCCTAGAGGGCTCCGTGAGATGGGAAGAGACATATGAGAGGAACTGTGGCCTCAGTGGAGGGACAGTGACATCCCAAGCCAGCCATGGAATACATACCCTAAGCTCAGTTTCTGTTTGTCTTACCTAACAGTTGCTCTCCTTGGCCAGAAGGTTCAGACCAGGGCGCTTGGTGGTGCGAACCTGCACACGTCAGACTCCTAGGTAGATGTGCAAGGTAGACAACAATGCAGAATTTTCTACAGTAAGAGTTTCTGAAAAAAGTCACCACATGCCTACGTGTCTCTCAAAGTGGGTATGATTATGTAAGTTGGTTTATTTTGAAGAGGTAAAATAATTCAATTCAATTGCAGTGAAGATTACCATAGAGCAATTTAAGTATAATTATAACCGCATGGTATAATTTGCTTTGTAAATGTGGTGCAGATTTCGTATTTGTAAATAAGGTGTGCCAAGTAGTGTAGAATAAAGGATATAATGTTCGATGATTTGGACTTCGATCTGAGCCCTGCAAGCTGACATGCTTTGTGCCTTTTGACAAATTACTTTACTTCTCTGAGCTCATTTATATATGGGAAAGTTTTGTTTACACCACCAAGAGTGATTCAAGGGTCAAATGAAAATGTGCCTGAAAAACACTATGTAAACCAAAACATGCTTTTTAGTGTGAGTACATACTTGCCCAGCACCGCAAAGTGAAGTTTAAAAATAAATGCTAGGCTTGTGGAGAATTACGCTGACTCCTTAGTATTTTTTTTTTTTCATGACGGATCTATCTCCTTCCAGCTAGACAGGACTCTGCTAGCTTCCCACCAGACCTAATTAGGTTTTAAATGAGATTCAGGAAGACATAATAGCTTATTCTGATTGTTCTTTTTATATCATACAGTCTCTAAATATTCATTATGCTCATATGATTAAGCTGTAAATCAATAGAAAAGCCAGTGGGCTTTTTTGAATTATTTTTATTTTGCTCCCTGTATTGGGAGGAAACATTCCTCTTAACTTGATGTCTCCTCACGGGCCCTTACCTACTCACATTTCAAGAGCCAAGGTAAATATTCCTGCTTAGGGAAGCGTCTCCCTGCTCTTGCCTCTTTCTGTGAGGCATCCGTGGTAATTGGAACAGCTCTCTGTCACAGCAGGTACCGCATCACAGTGCGTGACAATTATTTGCTGCTATTCCTCTATCTTCCGCTAGGCCTCTGCTGTCATGAGTGTAAGCACAAACTTACCCTCCAGATATGTACCCTCCACGAACAGCAAGGTATCTGTCCAGTTTTGTGAAGTTAGCTAACTGAAATTCCAATTAGGAATGTGATCATAATGTAGTCCCTAAAATGTACCACTAAACTCAATTTACTGTTTTAAAAAAACTCTGAGCATTATACATGAAAAGAAATGCTGCACCCTAATTTTAGTGAAGTGTTCTTTCTAGTCCTCAAATTGGATCATTGGATTCAAATTGCTGATATTTGGAATCAATACCTATTACTGATTTTGAGGGTAAAGTTTCAGCAGGCAATACTCGTGGATTTAGATGAAAAGGTCCTTAAAAGCATTCCAAGCTGTGCTCGCTTCGGCAGCACATATACTAAAAGCATTCCAAGCTGAAATCATATTTTCAGAAAAAAAAGTTGCCTGTGAAAGGAACTGGAAAAATTTCTCCAAATACTATAAAGCTACACTATGTTGATTAGGGGTAGATGAGATTTTACTAATTTTTCTCCTGATAGTATGTTTTCCATTTGTTAATTGTATTTTGTTATCTTTGAGTAGTCACCAGCAGGTGTGTTGTGTTGAGTGCCAACTGCTAAGAAAAAAAAGTTGGTGGGAAGGAATGACACAAAGACAAATACTATATAATTTCACTTGATCTTAGCCAAAAGGCCAAGAAGCGATAAATACTATATAATTTAATGGTAAGTACCTGTGTAATCAGTTTCCCATGATATTATGGTAGACTTTGTCTTAGCCAGAATTTGTGAAGTTTGAAGACAAAAGCTGTGTTTTTCAAAGGAGGACTGCTCTACCTCAATAAGATAGTTCTGTGGATATAAGTACCTGTAGAGGTAAAGGAGCTCTAGAATGTATGATAGTTTCTGTAATATCCAAAAGGAATTTGGTCTGGGAACATAATGAGGGGAAGGAATAAATACGATTTGGAAAAAAATAAAAGAGTATGGTGCTGGGCATGGTGGCTCATGCCTGTCATCCCAGCACTAGGGAGGCAGAGACAGGAGGATTGCTGAGTTTGAAGCTTGCTTAGGCTACATAGTGAGCTCAGAGCCAGCCTGAACTACAAAGCAAGACCCTGTCTCAAAAAAAAATAAAATAAAATAAAATAAAAAAAGAGTATGTATATAGGGGGTGGGGACGGTCTGGGTGGGCAAGGATGTGGGTAAAAGTGAGAATTGACCTGTGTCACATATTGGTACAAATTCCCCAATGTTGTGTGTGATTGTGAGCTGTGTATATAATGTACCAATAAAGTTTACTGAATAATGCAAAAAAATAATAATAAGGTAGTTGTGTGGGCCAATGATGGACAGTAGAGAATGTCTCTGAGAGTGTTATTTGTGATTATCTAATATTATGGGTTAGATTGAAGGATGCTGAAGTAGATGAGTTTTCCTTTTTTGTAACAAATAAAGTCCTAGGCCAAATTGATGTTCAGAGTTTAACTAGTGTCTTTTCTATTTCGTTTTAAAATACATCAAAGATCAAAGGAGAACACTGTAACAGTCAAGAAGACAAAATCAGAGGAATGTTTTGGGCTTTAATGTTTTTTTCTTCTTAAATAGATAGTGTAGATGAGCTGATATTGTGAAATTTTCCTCTCCTCTGTCTCTATTTTAGAAAGTAATCAATCAGTGACTGTTAAGCCATTCTCTCCACTTCTGCTGTTCCAGGTTTGGGAGAAAAGGACTAATAGGGAGCTGGTTCTTCTCTGATGAATGGATGATGCCTGGAAATGTAACCCTTTCCTGTAACTCTCCTTAGGACATGGAAAAAAATAAATGGTTGGCGTCATGTGGCAGAATACAGTAGTCAAAAAGACACCTCATTCACTATAAGCAACACATGTGCCCAACCTACGAAAGTGTTCCATACTACAGCCAAGGAATAGGTATGAAAGGTGGAGAAAACAAAGAATGGGCCTACATGTTTAATGTAAAAGGTTCCAATAAAATCAATAAAAATACATGAAGAACCCTGACATATGTACAGATATGTCTAGAACAAAACTCACGAATCTAAAGTGAGACTTTTACATAGCACATAACTGTATCTTGTGTCATTAATTATTCAGCTACTGTATGTTTGTTTGATTAGTAATGGATTAACTCATTCATTTCCTACTAATAGGAAAAGACTGTTCTGTTTTACTTGTTATTTTAGTTCAATTTGCAGTTATTTTTCTCTTTTCTTCTCTGGTAGTCTCAATTTGTGTTCTGTTGATTTTTTATTGCAGTGAATTACTTCTTTAGTTTGTGTCTTTCTCTTTTGTATCTTCTAAAGATATTTTCTTTACAGTTAGAATGAGCTTTACATAAAATATCTTAGCAGTTATAAGTCTCTTTTAAGGTGGTAACAACCAACTTCAATCACATACTAAAATCCATTTTAACTGTTCTCCTTTTTATACTTCATGTTACTGATGCCACAATTACATCTTTCACATTGGATATCCATTAGCGAACTTTTTATTAGTACATGTCTGTGATACATAGTATATAAACTCCTGGCAGACCGTTGGTATATGTATATGTATATGAAATAGCTTTATTTTTATAGCCCTTCTTCTTCCCCCTTCTGTTGCTCCCCCCACCTCCTGGTCCGCTCTCATCTGTAAAAGGTTTATGTGCCTATGCAGCAGCAAAGTTTTACAGATAAAGCTCGACCGGGTACAGTGTTATTGGCTGGCAAGTTTTTGTTTTACAGTTTTGACTGTTTTGATACCAAAAGTACAGCCAGTCAGTGGAAAAACAGGATGTGCGGGATGAGGACACTCAACTAGCTGGTGTGTACAACAGCAAAGGAAAGAATCAAATGGCCCAGAGTTTTACTAAAAGTGTTATCACAAATTATTAGGAAAATTACAAATAAAACCACAGTGACATGTCACCTTACACTTAATAGGACAGTTATCATGAAAATACCAAGGGCTGGCAAGGATATGAAAAAAAATAGAATCCATATGTACTACCCATGGGGGTGTAAAGTAATGGAGCCACTGTGTAAAGCATGGAGGTTTCCTTGAAATCATAATTATTCTGTTACCCACCAATTCTACTTTTAAGCATGGAACAGAGGAACTGAAATCAAAATCTTGAACAGGTATCTGTACTTTATGTTTGTTGTACAATCTCAATGTGTATTGAAATATACATATAGAAAATATGGTCTATACTCACAATAGAGTGAAAATAAGGAAATATATAAAATAAAAATTTCCTTAAAAATAAGGAAATTTTGCCACATCTGGCAACATAGGTGGACCTTGAAAACACTGTGCTAAATGAGATGAGTCAGTCACAAAGGACAAATACTGCCTGACTCTACATACATGAGGTAGCTAAAATAGTCAGATTCATTAATGCAGAGAACACGGAGGTTGCCAGGGCATGGAGAAGGAGGAAAGGGGGAGCCTTGCTCAAGAAGGATAAAATTTCAGTTTGCAAGATGAGTAAGTTCTGTCTGTCATACAACCGATCGTACCTATATTTACACTACTGTTTTCTGCATTTAAAAATTTGTTCAGAGGATTATAAATCTCACAGTCACTCTTCCTGCCATAAATTAAATGAAAATTGAACAATAAAATTTAATTAAAATTAACTAAAGCAGGAGGAAAAGTTTGGAGGTGATAGAGGCGAGATGTAGTCAAGATATATGGAGAATGTTTAAATTTAAAAAATGGGTAATATTGTGAAATAGAAAATATTCAAAGGGAAGTGGGGTGGAGGGGAATGAGGGCTAAGAAAAAATATGATGGTAATAAAAAGGAGAAACAAAGCTTATGTGTTTAGGAGGCTGAGGGTTGTGGGGTGGAGAGGGGAATGGGAAAAATGAGAATTAAATCGTGTCATATACTGGTACAAATTTTCAATATCGAGTGTGATCATGATGTGCATATACAATGCACCAATAAAGATTTTTTAAAAAATGGATTATGGTAAAAGACATATTGCCATTATTCTCAAAATACTCCACCTCACTTAGAACACATTTAAACCATTATTTTTGTCATTTTCTGAACGAGTTCTGGAAGTGTTTGTGAGTGTCTTTACAAGTTGTGCTTAAAAAACAAACAAACAAACAAACAAACAAACAAACAAACAAAAACTCTGTGACTATCGCTGCTGAGAGCCACCCATGCAAAGTCAGGCTCACTGAAACCTGACAAGGTGTCTCCATCCACTTTATCAGATCTGTCCCCAGGAAACTTCTAGTTCTTCCCCAGAGTCAAAATAACCACAAAAATAAATGTTTTGAATGCACGCAGGACATCAAGGCAGCCAGGACAAGGCAGCTGAAGATACTCGTAGAAGACTTCCAGAGCTGTTCCGTAAAGTGGAAAGAACAACGAATTCAAGGAGAGTACGGAGGAATACTTTGAAGGAGATTGGTGGCAATATCCTTTATTGGGACAAACTTTTAAAATTTAAACATTCAGAGTATTTTAAAATCACATCTTATAAAGTTCATTACCTTCATTATAGTGGATGTACACATATGTCCATATGTATGTAGCAGAATACATACATGGTTTTCACGGGTCTCAATTATTCCTAACAAAGTTGTATGCTAATGACTGTGCTCTGACCACTACTCAGTGTATGCATGAATCAGAACATTGCACTGAACTTCATAAATATATGCAATTATCACGTGTCAGTTAAAGTAAAAGAAACTGAAAAGATAACTCCAAAATAAATCTTATATTATTGGAAAACCTGAAAGCTGGAAAACACCTCAGAGATCTAGTCTAATCTCCTGATTATACAGAACAAGAAGTGGAATTCTTCCTCTCTCCAAAAGCAAAATACTCTTCGCTTCCTAATCTGTCTTTTAATCAAGATTTGTAGTTGACTCTCTTATTTTTCATCTCACTGCTCAGCTATCAACATCTACTTTCACAATGTCTAGCAAATTCTCTCTACCCGCTCTCTTCCAGACAGCTAATACTTCATGCTTATATTCTTTTTTTTTTTTTTTTTTTGAGACAGGGTCTCGCTTTGTAGTTCAGGCTGGCCCTGAGCTCACTATGGTGCCCAGGCAAGCCGCCGCGAACTCAGCAATCCTCCTGTCTCTGCCTCCCGAGTGCTGGGATGACAGGCGTGAGCCACCACACCCGGCACTGTGGGATGTGGTATTGATGGCTGGTGGGCGTGAGTCTCCACGCCCAGCATTGTATGTGGTTACTGGGATCGAACTCAGGACCTTGCGCTTGCGAGGCAGGCACCGGAACCACTGAGCTAACCCTCCGGCCCATAAAACTAAACTTTTATCACATTCACTCATGTTACTTCACTAACAAAATATTTCGATGGCTTATCGTGTGCAGGTGGTGGCCACCTATGGCACACATACCACAGCGGACTGGTTGTATCACTGAAAGCGCTGAAAGGTTCGCCATCGCTGGTGTATATGAAAAGCAACAAACTGTTTAGTCTGCTTTAAGGTGTCCCTGGTACTCTTCTTGTGCTCTCTGCTACTTTTCTAAATGGATCCTATAGTCCTGAGAATCTATATTATTTATGGAACACAATTCATACTTCCTTATAATACATCTGTCTTTTTTTCTCCCATTCCAATCTCCAATCACCCTCTCTGGCAGCAAATTTTGTTCGGGCGAACTGCTCAACTTCCACCGCACATAATCTTTTTTTGTTTCCTTTACTGAGTGCCTTAGTATGTTTTAGGTCTGCACCATGCTCACATTCCTCACTGAGAATTTGTACCTGTACATAACATGTCTTCATTCTTAGTTTTTCCCATTCCACTGTGCTTCCTTCAACCCCCCTACCCTCCTTATATACATAAACTTTTCCGTTTGTTTTTTCCATTTCACCATTGAAGTTTTTCTTTCCATTTTTGCTTTACTTCACCCTCACCCAGTTCCTCTTTTCCTCTGAGCATTTTCTTCCTATTTCAAAATACATATCGCATTTTGGACCTCGTTTGCATCTTTAGTTTCTCATAACAGAAACAACGCCATATTTGGTGCATCATCAAAGGAAAGAGACAAAGTAAGAATGTGATTCTAACTGAGGTGAACTCTTTCGGTCTAGAATGCTCACTCAGAATGAAAGGATAGAAATACTAAACATAGTAGTTAAAACTGCTTCATCTAGAAAGCGATCCCTGAACTCTTTTCCCGTAAGGTTCTCTGACTGTGCTCTTTCCAAAGTTTGGTCGTTTGGCTTTTCTTTCAGTTCTCTTTTCTGTCTCATTTTGTTCCAAGATTTATTCCCTTTTGTATATTTAGCCACAGAAAGTTGCTTTTATCTACTGTCAGGAGCTGAGCTGAGCTTGGAGAGATTGCTGAGCTGTCAGGTGTTGGAGTGGCTGATTAAAGAAACAAGCCGGAGTGAAAGAAAGAGGCCTTGACTCACTTACTCAATGATATAAGACGATAAAATGCAAGAAAGCATTGACTTACCCCAAAGCACTCTCCTCCATGGAAAGGTGCACCAGTCAAGGGTCAAATTGATGAGCTGATTGATGCAGAAGTGAGTGTCATCTGAGCCACAACAAAAGGTTCTTACTCTTTTAGGGATCTTGGGGGTGGGGTGGGGTGGAATGCAGCTGGACTAGGCGAATTCAGAGTAGAAAAGTAATAGTTACTGAATCAGAATGGGGAAATTTAACCTAAAGAACCCCCACCCCGTCCCTCCACGGAAGACTTGGCAGAGGTATCTGAAGAACACCTGTGTTCAAGGCCCGAGATGAAAGAACTGTAGAATGAAGACCTGGGGTGAGGAAAGCAAATGTGTAAGAGGAAGGACTGCGGAGTCCTTGAATGAGACTTTCCCAGAAAGCTTCAGTCTCCTGGCTCCGCACTAACTCTGGTGTGAGGGGGGCAGCTTGTCCGTAAAGTGCCCTTGCAGGGGGCATATTTGGGATTGCCTGCGGATGGGTCTGAAAAACCATATAAGAGGTTATTACTGGGAGCAAGATTCCTCACTAGTAAACATCTAATATTTTAACCCTTGCCCTTCCTCATGCCATCTTCTCTTCCCCGCTTCTTTTCCGATGAAAGCTTACTCTGATCAAGAAGTAAGTTTTCCTTTTTTCCACTAACCCCTGTAGATCAGTCCAGTCAACCTTAGATCTTTTCTACTTCTGATACCTCATGCTATTTATTTTGCATAATTGCCTTGAGAAAACACAGGTAGGCGTTACCTGAATGACAGCTGTTGGTTGCTGGCTATTTTTGTTGCCCTACCTCCAACGTCAGGAACTTCAGAGAAAGAATCAATTATATCTTATATGTGTCTGTAATTCCTCACAAAGACACGGAGGTAGTAAGTGGTAACACAGGTCTGGGAGAGGAGACTCTAGTGTTAATTTTAGAGAAACACATGTCCTGAAATCTTCCTCAAATCATTCTTCAAATGACTGTCATTTTAAGAAAGTGACTACACTGTACCAATGACTAGTTTTCCCATGATTCATTAGCACTCATCTTAAGGACAACTTTATTTTGATGTGAGCAAGGGATGGGAAGTTGGATAATAATTATTGAATGACTATTTTGTGCCAGAAACCATGCAGACACTTTCCAATACTTTTTGATTCCTCACAGTAATCTTGAAGCAGACATCTCCATTTTAAAGACGGCACTGAGATACACAAAAATGAATTGATTTTCAAGTGATCTCACAGACCTTAAGTACATGGCTCGTATTAAACCCAGATCTTCTAGAACATTTAGTTTGTTATCCATGAAAAATTCCAAGCTCAGGACAATAAGGATTCTACTAAGAAGTGTTATGGTGTGATAAGAGATGGAGGATTGCCCAAGGATATTTCATGAACATTTTCCTTCAACAAAATTAATTGTTGAAAGAAATTAAGTAAATGCAAACAAATGGAAGACATTTTGCATCCATAGCTTTGAAACTTTCATACCACTAAGATGCCAATACCCCCAAAATTTATCTGCATATCGCAGTTCCACCTGGGATTATTTTTTCTTTATTTTGCAGAGTTTGACAAGTTGATCTTAAAATTTATATGGACATTTAAAAATAGGAAAATATTATCGAAAAACTTAACAAATACATAATAATGAAGACAATGCAATACTGATGTAAAGGCAGATGCATACATTCATAGAATAGAAATGACAACCTAGAGATCATCCCATATAACTGTTGATTTTTTATAAAGGTGTTAAGAACATTCAGTAGGAAAAATAGGCTTTACAGTGAGTAGTACAAGGTGGATATTCACATGCAGAAGAATGAAGTTGGATAGCTACTTTAAACCAACGTATAAAAGTGAATCTAGGGCCAGAGATTTAGCTCAGTGGTTCAGGTGCCTGCTTAGCAAGGCCCCTGGTTCAATCCCAGGTAACCACATAAAACAATGCCAGGTGTGGTGACTCACCCCCACCAGCAATCCGTACCACATACCACAGTCCCAGGCGTGGTATCTCACACCTGTAATCCCAGCACTCGGGAGGCAGAGGCAGGAGGATTGCTGACTTCGAGGCTTGCCTGGGCTACATGGTGACCTCAGGGCCAGCCTGAACTACAAAGTGAGAACCTGTCTCAAAAAAAAAAAAAGTGAATCTAAAATAGATCAATGACCTAAATATAACAGCTAAACCTACACAAATATTAGAAGAAAACACAGGGGTAAATCGTATGGTCCTGGCTGAGGCAACAGTCTTCAACGTGGCACAAAAGCACAAGCAGAAATACAAAACTACATGTATTGGATTTCACCAAATTTATCAAAAGTGCATGTCAAAAGAAAGCTAATAAGAAAACTAACATTAAAAAGAAAGCTAAAAGATAACTCATAGGATGGGACAAATATTTGCAGATAATATGAACCTTAAGAAACTTACCTTCAGAATATATAAGAATTCATGTAACCCAACAAGTACGGAGACTCAGAAAAGGCACTGAGACATATCACCAAGTGGGATGAAAACATATAGCCAGGAAACAATGTGATCATGAATTGTCATAGCAACATTATTCATAAGAATCTAAAGTTGGAAATAAGCCAAATGTCTGTAAAATAAAAATTTACAAATAAAACTTGGTATATCTGTATAATTGAATATTATTTAACAAAGGAATAGAATGTTCCACAGATGCATGCTTCAACGACAATGCTATGATTTATCTGGAGATACCCACACACACACTCACCCACACCCCAAGCTTTAAGCACTAGTGGGCAGGACTTTCAAAAGGTAATTGGATTATGGGTGAAGTGCAGCTGACCTGCCATTGGGAGGCAGAGTCTGAAGAGGCAGGTCTAGGGGAGCATGACAGGAAGAGCCCATTTCCTTCCCTAGCTCCCCCCCTCCTTTCTCTGCCTACTGGCTGCCTAGACAAGAGCTTTTCCCTGCAAGCCTTTCCCCATACACCTCCTGCCTTGAAGTCGGCTGACAACTGACTGATTTGCACAAACTATGAACCAAGATGAACCCCTCTTTTCAGTTGTGGGTTTCAGGTATTGTGTCTCAGAACAAGAAAGTGACTAAGACAATAAATAAATCCTGAAAAGTGTGCTAAACCACAGAAGCCGTGTGCAAAAAGCTACATATTATATGATCCATTTATAGGAAAAGCCTAGAATATGCATTTACATCCATGGAGTTGGAAGACAGGTAGTAATTGACGGGCACTAGGAAAGAGGAAATGGGATTTGACTGCTTAATGAGTGCAGGATTTGTCTTCGAGGTGACAAAAAAGTTCTAAGAATGAATAATGGTGATGACTACATATTGAACCTTTTGAATTCCCTTCATTTTCTTGGTGAGGTTTGGGGATGAGGATTATGTTTCAGTAACACCATCAATATTCATTTATTTGAATTAACCATGTTTCTATAAGAAGAGAACTGATTTTCTAGTTAGTTTTCAACTTTTCAGCTTTTGCCTTTTCCCCTCAAGTTGAGCTAGCCTCCTTTGCATATTTAATAGGCTCATGTTTGCCCCTGATTCATAAGGCAAGTGAAAGTGAAAGGGGTCCGTTGTCCCCGTTGTACTTGCTCTGTGAGAGGGTTGGGGTCAGTGACCGACAGGCGCCCGGGTGGTTATCTGCATGAGCGCCGTCTTTCCCATTCCCTCACACAGAGATCGCGTAGCTTTGAAAGGCAGGAAAAAGTCCTAGGCACCACACTGCTAATCTAAAATAAGATAGCTACCGCTCTTTAAATGGAGTGACACAGCCCTATTTTTCCACTCACGGAAAGCTACTTGAACATATTACTTATATTTCACTGAAAAAGAACACTTCATCATTTTGGCAATTTTTTTTTTTATAGTATGAGTGTTGCTCTTTTCGTAAAATGCAGTGACAATGCTCAGTATTTTCTCTGCGCTTTTGCAAAAGTCTCCAGCATGTAGTGAAATATGATTAATTATATTGACTAGCAGCTAACAAAAGAATCTGAAATCTACATATCTGAAGCTTAAAATAGCTGAATGCTTCATCTCTGTCTCTTGCTTTATATAATAGATTGAAAATGAATACGAAGGAGGATTTAACTCTTAAGAGTTTAAGGCTGCATGATCTGCGCATTATCCCTTCCTACTTTTCACATGGGGAAAGTGGGCTACAGAAAGACAAAGGGATTTGTCACAAGTGTGATATGACCAATACGGATTCTAGCTGGGTCTAACTAAGTTTAAAACCTGTATTTTCGTGGATTGCAATATTTATCTTCTCAATTAAGTGAAACGAATTTCATAATTAAAAAAATTAATCTTATCATTGGTAATAAGTTACAGATAGGCTAATATAGTAGAAAGATATATTGTTCCAGTGCTTGAAAGCATAGTGGAAAAAAGGAATCGTTTCGTAACTCTGGTTAGAAAGTCAAGAATTTCGGGTAAAGTTCACATTATCGCCCTAGAATCTTCAAGACTCAGCCCTGGCTGTCTCCCGTTATGTAGAGCAGAGTTTACGTGTCCATATAGTGCTAATCATTTCTGCCCCCTTTTAGAGAGGGTCTTTCCTGTAGTTTTACATAATTATGACTTACTACCATATCATACTTCACCTTTCTCTTTTTATTTTGTTATGTCTGACGACTGATATATTGCCAATCTTCCATTTACATTTTTCCAGAAGATTCATTTAACTTAAGAAAGAGATTAAAAGCTATGAAAAGGACTAGACCACTAAAATACTTTGGGTACTTTTTAAAAAAATCAATCAGGATTAAATGGACGTGCTAACACTTCAACAAAAGAAAAAATATCTTCAGTAAATACTTTTGCTGCATCCAATAGTCTTGAGCAAAGAGATTAAATCAAAGTATTCAAAATCTTCCTACAGACACATTATGTCCTGGAAATATTACTATGCATCACCGATATGATGGGATAATTTAAATAAACGTCAAAAGATGAAAAGCAAAACCCTGTGTCTTTCATCTATTCAAACTGTTGTGTTGTCACAGCCATACTGCTGCCTTTCTGCCCTCTAGTGGTTAGGCACTGTAATCAAGTATTTGAGAGCCAGGCACAGAGCCAGAGGCAGTTTTCCTGCGAAGGGGCTTTGTTGTTGGACCACACTGGCTACTTTCAGTGAGAATTCCACAACTACCCATAGTACCCTTGGTATAACTTATTTCCATATCATTTTTAAAGTAAGGGGAATTGAGGCTCATGAATTCAACTTTATTTGATTTATTTATTATGTGTTTATTATATTCCTCATACTTAGGAATGACTGACCACACAGTTATAAATAATGTAGTTTCTACCATGCTGGAGTTCTACTTTGGTGAATGGTGTAATTTTCCAAACCTTTCTATGGAGTATGACATATGTGATTTTATTACATTTTACAACCATGGAAAGAAGATATTATTCCCTGACCATTTAAAAATAAACACAAGCGCAGACAGATGAAGTCAATAAATAAGAAAGAGAAAGGTGACATAAGCCCAAGAAGTTTGGCTCCACAGATCAAAGGTTTTCACGTAAGATCAATCTTAAAACAGCACACAGAGATTTATATTTAAGAATGATTTCGTCTTCGGATTGAATAGTTACTCATTATTCCTAAAAACGTTTATAGCTCTGCCAACAAGTCCACTTATTACCTTGTTTACCTTGAAATTCAGCAATCAAAGCAGAGGAGAAATTACTCTCCGCCTCTTCTTTTGTCCCGTGGCACAGAGACTGAGGAAGTGTCCGTTTCTTTCCTTCACTGAGGTTGAATGTCTTCTCCCAATCTAAAGCAGGGCGACAACCCTGCCACCCGCAGTTTCAAACTCAGAAAAAAACTTAGACTGACATTCGGATTTTAATCCTGCCATCCTACTAAGCGTTTGGATATCCAGTACACATTTCTTCTTCATTTATTAAAACTCACTCTTTACTCATTAAAGTTCAAACTTTCCATTTCCTCTAAGAGGAAGGTTTTATGGGTGAATCTCAGTCCTGCTAAATATAGAACCGCGACAGGCTCATCATTTGCAATGCTGTTTAATACCTCATCAATTAGCGGTTATTTTTCAGATTGGTTACTTATTTGTTATTCCGTACGCCTCCCGTTTTCTTTCACGTTAATGAGCTGAGACATTATCATGTCGGTTTCTCGTTTATCGGTTAATTTTGAACAGTGTGCAAAAAAGAGAAAGAAGAAAGAAAAAGTTGAAGCAGGAGTTTTAACAAGCTCCTCTTTCTCTTCACAAAACTGATTAAACTGCTGATGTCAGAATAGAAGGACAGAAAAAGTCTTCAGGAAACCCAGTTAGCAGTTAAGTAAGATCATTGCTTATTTTTTTATGGGAATGTTCTGAAACTTCCTTTTCCAGCACATTAAAGAACCCCTTCGGCCTTCTCCTCTTTGATCAGCTCTAGGGGTTTTGTAACTCTAAAGCAACCACACTTCAACTTCTTTCTACCAGCCTAACCTCTTCTTCCCTGGCCTATTTTCTCCACTTTTATAGGTCAATACTTAAGCTATCAAATAGAATTATTCCAACTCAGACTTTCAATGAAGAGGGGGCAGTGTGTTTTATGTGATCTCTTCAATCCCTTCTGCCTCACCATGCATTTAGAGAAGCATACTGTAGTATACTCAATTTTACATTAATAGCAAAGTACTGTGTACTAAATAACTTTCTTATTTCCCTACACAGGCAAAAGAAAAATAAAATTTTATTTCATTTTATTTTCCCACTGATTGCACATTTATGAGGTGTGATCAAAGCACCTATTTAAAACACAATTTATATTTGTGTGTAAGATGCAATTTCTGAAAACATTTATATTTTTGTTGCTCAGTGTAGCAAGAATTAAAAGGAGTAAAATTGTGATGGAAAATATCACAGAAGATTTTTTTTTGGAATCAGACAATGGTTTTCGCATAGGGTAATGGGTAAACAAAATATCAAGGAATAATCAGGTTAATGGCTAATTTATAACAATGAAAGAGATAACAATACTTCCTTATTTGTGAGCTTTCTTATACTAAACTTTTCAACAAGTTGGATGTTCTGCTAATAATCTGCTTGTTTGCTTCCCTCAGTTGACAGTGAATTTCATGGGGAACTATATTTGATTCCTGTATGCATAGTACACAAGGTAGTGTGTTTCTCTGTGTATACCGTAGTAAAAGTTTAAAAGGCATCCATGGTATGAAAAACCAGAAATCTCTTTCCTGTGAAGAGTAGTGGGAGACATACTGAATAACAAATAGGTGACCAATCTTAGAAATAACAGATAATTCCTGAAGCATTAAAGAGCAGTGTAAATGCCGAACCTTTCACTGTGCTATGTTTAGTACGACTAATGTTGTCTCCTTTCTATCAACTTAATCAATTTGGGCCTCATGAATGTAATTTTTATAGTGGTAATGAGTATCTTAAAAGAGGATGATTTAACAGCCCCAAATTACAACCCATGTCTCTAAGCAGATACGTGGTGATTACAAACAACCACCATGAAGAGAAGACTTCAGCAAAATAATAAGGTCTGATCACAATAAATCAACTGGTACCAGATTTGCTTTCCCTTCATGAGCAACCATAGAAGTGGAAAAATGATGTGTGTCTTAGTCGGCTTTCCATCTTCGTGACTAAATACCAGAGAGAAACCATTTCAAAGGAACAGTGGTTCATTTTGCCTCACAGCTTCGGTCTGTGGTTACTCGACTGCTGTTTCTGAGTCTGGCTAGGAGCACTCGGTAAAGCAAAGCTGACTTCATGACAGATGGAAGCAGAGAGAGCTAGGGAGAAAATCTACCCCTCAGAGGCCCATGCCTGGTGACCTATTCCTCTCACTAGACCACCTTTCCAGACTTTCCACCACCTTTTAACAATGACCCCAGCTGGGGACTAAACCTTTGGAAGATATTCCACATTGAAAGGACATACATTAAGCCAAGGCTTTTAGACTTTGGGCAGCAGAGAGCTCTCTGCCTGATGACAGTGTCCTGAACACGGCGCACAGGACTGGAGTCCACAGTGAAGATTTCCCCTTGAACTGCGTGGTTCGAAATCATAGTTCAGGGAGCTGAAATGGCTGGAACATGGAGCAGAATAGGAAGTTGCTACACAGAAAGCAAGATACCTGGGAGTCACAGGAAGAGTCTGCTTGGTTTCTCGACTGACCTGTCAGAGGAAAATGCATGATGCTGATCACAGAACAGCTGCTATGAGGTTAAGGGAAAAAAGGAGAAGTCTGATTGAGCTAGTGTGTAAAGTCCTCATGGCGACTTCACCGCCATCCCGAGTATCCAGCTGAGGGAAAACAAAACGTGACAAGATGTTGAGAGCATATAAAATGCGAAGTAGAGTTCCACTAACCAGGAAAAAGCTTTGGAAATATTGTGAAATTGCCACAGTTGTATACATTTTCTTATTCACCAAAGTGTAAACCTAAGCTAACACAGGATGGCCGGCCACTAATTAACACTCAACCTGCCTTCGTGACTTTCTCTGTGCTAAGACACAATGTCTGACACCCACAACTTAAAGGAAGGGAGATTCCTTTGGGCTCACAGTTTGCGGAGGTTCCGGTCCACCGATGGCCGACTCCAAGGCACAGGATCACTGCAGACTGGATGGCAGCGTCAGGAAGCAGAGCAGGGAGGGAGACAGGATTTGCAGGCCACACCCCCAGTGGCCAACCTCCTGCAACCAGGCTTCACCTTCCAACACCACATTTCGCCGCAAACTCAACAGTGCATGAATCACAAACCATTGATTCAGTCACTCCCAAGAGCCCCACCTACACTAATAAATTGTGAGACAACCCTTTTCAGATCTAACAAGAATGTGAAGCGTTTAGAAACTCTTTATGGAGATGGGAAGGGAAGCGGGGCATGGAGGGATACAGGAGAGAAGGGAGAGGAAAGGAGGATTAAAAAAAGGTTCAAGATGCAAAATATTGTACCCATTCTCCATAATGAATGTACCTACTATGTATTACAAAAGTACACTAACAAAAATGAAAAAAAAAAGTTAAAAAGTATCCCCAGTTTAAAAATAAAATCAACTGTCACAGTGTGCAACCAGGTCTGCTGAAAGAGCAGAAAAGATCACTGGGAGACGAGACTTGAATTCAGTCACCACTTCAGCCTAAGAACTTCGGGAAACAGCAGGGAGCTGAGACTCCTGCTGTTATTTATTTGTAATTCAAGGACATGGGAACACATATGTAGGAGGAAGGCTTTTGCAACATTCGGTATAGAAGTTTTGGTCAGGTGACAGGGCTGCGTTGGGATGGTTAGTTACGTGGCACATGTTGACCTAGTCTAAACAATCTTATCAGGGCAGAGAGGACACAACAGGCAAAGGAAACTCTCTCCAAACAAACTGCTTTTAATTCTGCTGCCGAGCGTCCTGCAGATTCTGCTCAAAACTCACCATGCATTGCAGGAGTCCTGAGCTGCTATTCAGAGAGTCCTTTCCGACTTGGCATTCACTTCAAACACTCATTTGACCAGAGACTCTGTACGACCAACAATGTCAAGTACAAGTTTTAAACGGTAGACCTAAAGAAATGAGAATATATGACACAACGAAAGACTGAAAAACTGTTGATATAGATTGAACCATTGATGATCCAGATTTTGGATTAGGAGGTAAAAACTTTAAAATAGCTATTATAAAAATGTGCAGAGAACTAAGAGAAAATGTGTTAAAATAAAGCAAAACATGATTTTAGTGAGTGAGGAGATAAAGAATCTTGGCAGAGAAAGTGACAACATAGAAATATAAGATTTCTTCAAGTGAAATGTGTAACTAAAATAAATAATTCACTACATAAGTTGAACATAAATCTGCAAGTCCAGGATGACAGAATATCAAGCCAGTGATCTTAAAGAGAGAGCGACAGATGTTCTTAAAGATCAAGATGAGGGGTTGGAGGGTTAGCTCAGTGGTTCCAGCGCCTGCCTCACAAGTGCAAGGTCCTGAGTTTGATCCCCGGTAGCCACATACAAGGCTGGGTGTGGAGACTCACGCCCACCAACAATCAATACCACATACCACAGTGCCAGGCATGGTGGCTCACGCCT
>PVIC010036217.1:0-18662 GCA_004025085.1 Thryonomys swinderianus
GAGTCAGATTGGAAGAAAAAAATGATTCTCCCTGTGATGCCAGCAGATCTGGGATAAAAGGCAGTGTGATGGTTAATTCTAGGTATCAACTTACCTGGATTAAGTAATACCTAAAAAGCTGGAAAAATGATATTTTGGATTTTTCCATGAGGCCATAGTCAAAGGAGGTTAGCATGTGAGCATGCACAGATGAGGCAGGAAAGGTCTACTCTTGGAACCATCCAGTTGGTGGGCCCTGGAGAGCTGGAGCATACCAGTCTCCTTTTGTGGATTTAGATCTCCAGACTTGTCAGTACCTTGGACATCAAGATATATTTAAGGTCCCCCTCCTCTGTTACTCAGGCTTTTGGTATTGAACAAAGTTATCATCAACTTCCCTCATTATGAGGGCTTTGGACTTGGACTGAACTATGGTACCAGAATCAGTCTCTAGCCAACAGATGACTACCATGTGACTTCTCAGCCACCATCGTTGCATGAGCCAACTCCCTGAGAGATCTCCTGTGTGTCTCTTTGATTATTTTCTTGGTTCTGTCTCTCTGAAGAATGCTGACTAATCTAGCCAGTTACCCAGGACCTGGGAGCCAGTTCCATACAGGTTAGGCCCAGCACTCTTCTAAGCAATGAGGCAGGTGTGGTGCCACTGAGCTAAATCCCCAGCCCACTCTTATAAGCAGTGAGATTAGGAAATGCCTAGGTCAGAGCCATATGGACCAGCATGAAATAGGTGAGTTTCTGTATGTACCTAGGAGCAAGAGTAAAGAAAACTAGCACGAAAGTGGTGTGAACCTAGAATGGGAGAAAAGCCATCAGGAATGGAATAGGCAGCAATATGTGAGGTCCACATTAAGGGTCCCAGCAAAGAAGTAAGGACAACAGCTGTGTTGTAGAGATAATGGATTCAGAGTTGAGCAGACTCAGGTTGGAATCCAAGACTGTTTTATCCGCTGTGTAAACTTGGGCAAGGCCTTTAACTTCTTTGGAGCCTCATTGCCATGAGTAAAAAGGAACATCATAACATCTATCATATAGTGTTGTTATAAGGAGTGTAAATAATGTATGAAAAGTGCCTGGAACTTGAAAGATTCAATAAAGCAGAGCTATTGTTATCATCAACACAATCCATATTACTTATATTCAACCATAGAGATTGCTTCAGCCCAGGCTGAGAAAATAAAGTGAAAGGAACATTTGCCAAGTACAGACAACCCAGGAGGGTGAGCTGGGCCTCTCCAACTTCATCGCAATGACTGCTCACTAGGTACTGGTCTTTTGATATTGTCAGTTTGTCCATCTGTTCTTAAGTTTGGTGATACAAACAGCACTGTCATATTCTTTCCAGCAAAAATAAGAAGAATCTTAGATTTCCATCAAACCAGCCAGGTGACCTGTGCTTGCCCCTTGTATAACCATTCATCTTCCCTGGCATCGGTATTCAGGGATACATCCCACCTGCTTGGGCTTCCGACAGCCATCTCCATGGTTTCTGAGTAGATCTCATTAGCTAAGTGAGGTCATGCCCGGGGAGGTTCATGCTGACAGGGGAGACTGGTTGGGGGCAAGAGGACACAGGCACTTACAGAACATGCATGACTACTGGTGTTAGGGAAGGTTTTCTGAGGTAGAAAACTGAGGTCACAACCTTTGGAAGTTTCTAAGGAGTCCATGACAACATATTTCACAGATGAGGATGCTGGCCACAGTGATCTCACGTTTCTAATTGATGTGGCTTGCCTACTTCCTTCCTGTTAGTACCCAATCCAGTGATAACCAACATTTATTAAGACTAATGCATGTCAGGCTAAATTGTGGGGCTAAAACATTTTATAATCTGTTCCACTGAATCCTGACCACAACTCCATGAAGTTGGAATCGTTGTCTGCTCCATTTTATACATTCGTAGAAGCTCAGTGAAGTCAAGCAATTTGCCGAAAGCCACACAGTTAATAAAACTGTTGAGAGCCCAAGTTTTGACAATTCCAGATATCTAGCCCTAAATTAGAATGATAACTAGTGCTCCTCACATGTTACTGCACACATAGGTAACCAAGGGAGTGTTAAAGAGAAATTTTTGTCTCAGGTGATCTAGATGGAGCCTGATCTGCGACATCTCTCACAGATTCCTCAGCTATGTGAATGCTGGTGGTCCATGGGTCACCATTTTGAACAAGGGACTGTCTAACAATTTGCTTTACGGTGAGTGTTCTCTTTGAAGAAGGTTTGAAGTTCTGTCTTCCATAAGTGATGTTTAAACCTGTTATAGGGGTGATGGTTATAGCTCAGTAGTAGAGAATTTAGCATACTTAAGGCTCTGGATTGGATCTTCACCACACACACAAACATATACACACACACGCACACACAGACATGCACGCACAGCAGGCAAAGCATTTGTGAACTATGTAATCTAGCTCTATGCTGAGTAACAAGTGTAGTACACCCTTCTATTTTCTCACTGAACCTGTGGAGTCTGGAAAGCGCACAACTTTGTAGAGGTTCTCCAAGGCTGAATCAAAGTTTCATGAGTCTGTGTGTCTGGATCTCAAAGCCCATATCCACAGTCCTTCTGGTTGTCCCAGATCTTCATAACTTGTGGCTGGCTTTTGATATGGGCCACTCTTGGTTCCTACACTGAATTCCTTCCTTCCTTCCTTCCTTCCTTCCTTCCTTCCTTCCTTCCTTCCTTCCTTCCTTCCTTCCTTCCTTCCTTCCTTCCTTCCTCCTTCCTTCCTTCCTTTCTTTCTAGACAAGGTCTTGGTTTGTAATTCAGGTTGGCCCTGAACTCACTATGTAGCCCAGGCTACCTACAAACTCACAATCCTCCTGCCTTTGCCTCCTGAGTGCTGGAATTATGGGCATAAGCCACCACTCTGTGCATTGTGTTATGTGGTACTGGGGATCACATGGGACTTTAAGCTTGCCAGGCAGACACCTGAACCACTGAACTAAATCCCCAGCCCTAGACTGAATTTCTAGCCACCTGGCAAATCTCCCTTTTACTGAATTCTTCCCATATGTGCAATCTTTGACTTTTTCTGTCTCTGATTTATAATATCAAATTTAAAGGGCTCACATGAAGACATCAAATTTACCTAGACAAGCTCACTATCTTAAGGTTACTGATTTGGGAACTCATTTACAGTTATAAAATCTATTCATAACAGAAGCTAAGGCAGCATTTGATTGAATAATAACTGGGACAAGGCTTACAGCATTCAGGGTAGAAAGTGTCAGAGTCCATACCAAAATTCTGCCTATCACAAAATATTTTGGTTCTTTTGGTTTAATCAGAGATGAACTGCTCTAATTATTGATCAATATTTTTAGAGCTAGAGAAATTGAGGCCACCTAAGCTGCCTCATTGTTGCTTTCGTGTCTACTCATTTGTTGTATGCCTTCCTTTAGTATATAATTTTGCCAACAATGGCTTCAAAATCAAAATGGACTGTCAGATTTCCAGAAAATCAAGCTAAACCCTTTTGGTCTTGTTTGTTGTATAAACTGAAAAGTGTAAAATAGCAGCCAAGCCGTAGACCACTTGGAAGTTTTCACTTAGTCATTAGCAATGTCCAGGAATAAGTTTTCAAATGCAGGGAAGGCAGTTGTTCTTACAGAGCTCTGCGCGCTCATAGATGATGTGAACTGACAGCTCTGAGTCCCTGCGTTTTGGAAGAGGGGGAGGGTTCATAATTTCCTGATGTCAAAGATGTGATGGAGATGACAGGAATCAAGCCCATCTTTCCTGCTTTCTAGCCTAATTTCCTTCCAATGATACTTTGCCATGGTTACATGCCTTAGAAAACATTAACCCAGCCTTGTTTCCCCCACTCGATTCTAGAAGTAGTCAAAGTGAGAAGGGGGAAGCAAGCTACTGAATGCTCTGAGTTTTACACGGCCAAGAGATCTTTCTCTAAATAGAGCAGAGAGAGAAGCAACACACACACCCTGTGGATTCTGGGCTTAGAAAGTGGGACTGTCTTAGGTCATTTGGGTTGTTATAACAAAATCTCATAGACTGGGTGGCGAGTTGTTGTTAAACAATAAAAATTCATGACTCACAACATTGGTGGCTGAGACAGCCAAGATCAGGAGGCCAGCAGATTGTGTGTCTAGTAAGAGCCTGCTTCCTGGTTTACAGACCCCTGTGTCCACATGGTGAAGGAAGCGAGGGAGCTCTCTGGGGCTTCTTTCATAAAAGCATGAATGTTCTAATTGAGGGCTTTAGCTTCATGATATAATCACTTCCCAAAAGCCCCAGCCATCACTTTGAAGGAATTTGAGGGGACAGACTTGTGGTCTAGTGCAGTGGCTACAACAGCACCCCCATCAAGAAATAGAGCTAAACGGGATGGTTCCGTTTGATTGCAGTTCTCTTTGGTGCCTCCAAAGCTACATACAAGATCATTACATAGGAACTATCACCATTTTCTGACTCCATTTACAGCATAGAGGATCGGTGGTGAGCCTCTGGCATGTGTGCCACAGAAGGCTGTTTCTATCATTGAAAGCTCTAAGCTGAAAGCCCACCATGATGGGCGTAGAGCATAGCGAAGTAATGGCTGTAGGAAAATCCAGTATTCATTGGAACTGAAGGGCGAAGAGAGGTGGGAATTGGTCATTCTGTTGCTTCCCTAGATGTTAAAAGGCACAGCTGAGCTGATTGCCTTTAACTACTTTTTTTTTTTTTTTTTTTTGCAAACACCTAACAGGCTCTGCTTTGCATTTTTGGTCTCATGGCATCATTTTTGAAATATGAATCATAAAAGCAGCACATTTCTACTGTGCCTGCCGAGACTTGCTTCATCACCCTCCTATTTCAGCATCAATAAAATGATGCTGTCGTTCCAGCTGGGAAGTGTTTTGATTATTCCAGACAGAGAGCTGACTGATCACATTGTGAGAGTGTGTGTGTGTGTGTGTGTGTGTGTGTGTGTGTGTGTGTGTGCGCGCGCGCGTCCTTTCTGGGGCTGAGAAGGAAATTGCCTCTTCCTAGCAATGGATAAATGTATTTTTATGGTAACTAATGACTAAGTTGAGACTTTCTATAGAACCTTCTAGTGTCACAGCAATTTACTAACAAAGACAATTCCTTGCTAAAGGCATCATTAGCAAAAATCCTATGCCACTAGCTTCTAAATAGAAGCATAAATGTAGGGTAGTAAAGTAGAGACTGGGAATAAAATAAGAGGGTTGGAATGAGTGATTTCTAAAGGCTTCTTTGATTTAAGGAAAATTCCAAGCTTAACTTTGGGAGACTTAGAAATGATGATGATAAATGCCTGAAAAGGGAGAGTATAAATTTAGGAAGGAATGGAAATCTCAAATGATGAATATATTTGTGGCTCCGGGCATTTGCATGCATGTGTCTGCTAGGCCCTAACACTGAGGATTTTTTAAAAGGTCAGAGTGATGGTGGAGGTTGATGGGACTTATTAACTAGCCAGAAACCCAGGAGCAAGGAAGACATTCCCAGAAGGTCTTGGCAGCAAGAATCATACTGAGAACCAGGCTGGCCAACCAGTGCCAGGGAGAGGGAGGGATGAGCGAAGGTGGAGGGAGCACCAACTGTACCCCACAAAGATCTTGGAATGTTGGCTGCTCTCAGAAGACAGCAGCAGAGACTGCATTGTGGAAGGTTAGATTCAGGGGTAAGATATGGATTCTTAAGAAGGTTAACAGGAGGGCTGGAGATTAGCTCAGAGGTTCTGGTGCCTGCCTCCAAGTGCAAGATCCTGAATTGGATGCAGATAACATCAACAATACATACAACAATACTGGGAATGGTGACTCACGCCTGTAATCCCAGCACTCAGGAGGCAGAGGCAGGAGGACTGTTGAGTTCGAGGCTTGCCTGGGCTACACAGTGAGCTCAGGGCCAGCCTGAACTGCAAAGTGAGACCCTGTCTCACAAAAAAAAGGTTAGCAGGAGCAAGAGGAGCCATCCAATGTGGTACAAATGGGATACCAGCAAGGTTCACCCCAATAGGGCCTCAACAGGCTGGCTGTTAGAATGGACTTAACCTTCATTCATGAGTCTTGCTAGGAGAATCAGGAAAAGTTGTATTTTTTAAAAATTGAATTATTTATTGGTACATTTTATATACATCTCACAATCACACATAACATTGGGGAATTTGTACCAATATACGACACAAGTTAATTCTCATTTTTACCCATATTCCTACACACCCACACCTCCCCACCCCTATATACATACTCTTTTATTTTCTTTCAGAATCATATTTATTCCTTCCCCTCATTACATTCCCACACCACATTTCCTTTGGAAATTTTCCATTCTACAAAAACTGTCATACTTTCTAGAACTCTTTGCATCTACAGGTATTCATATCAAAGAAAAGATCTGGTATTTGCCTATCTGTGATCTATTTATTTCACTTATTAGTGTGTTCTCCAGGTTTATCCATTTGCACATAAATGAATGAAACTTGTCATTCTTTATGGCAGAATAATACTCCATTTTATAAAAAATCCACATCTTCTTTATCTAGTCTCCAGTTGATGGGCATTTGGGTTGTTTCCCAGATTGAGCTATCACGAACTGAGCTGCTATGAACAAGGGTGTATATCTGTCTTTCTAATGTGATTTTTTAAATTCCTTTGGGTATATTCCTAGCAGGGGGATAGCAGGGTCGAATGGGACCCCTAGTCCTAGTTTTCTGAGGAATCTCCACACGGATCTCCACAATGGTTGCACAAGTCTGTAATCCCACCAACAGTCGAGAAGGGTTCCTTTCTCCCCACAGCCTTGCCAGCATTTATTGTTGGTTGATTTTGTAATAGTGGCCATTCTTTGTGGAATGAGATGAAATCTCAGTGTTGTTTTCATCTGCATCTCTCGAATGACCGGTGATGTTGAACATTTCTTCATATGCTTCTTAGCTGCTTTGACTTCTGCATCTGAGAAGTGTCTGTTCATTTCAGATGCCCATTTTTTAATTGGGTCTTTAAATTTGGGGAGTCTAATCTGTTTAAGTTCTTTATATATTGTAGATAATAGCCCTTTGTCTGGTAAACAGCTAGTAAAGATTTTTTCCCATGTTGTTGGTTATCTTTTAGCAGTGCCAGTGACTTCCTTTGCTGTGCAGAGCTTTTCAGTAGGATGAGATCCCATTTGTTGATTCTTTCTGCTAGTTCTTGTGCTATAGAGGTTTTATTTATGAAGTCTCTGCTTAAGCCAATGTCTCCAAGAGTTTTACCTAACCTGTTTTCCATATTGTTTCTGTTTTAATGTTTAAGTCTCGAATCCATTGTGAATTTATTTTTGTACACAGTGAAAGAGATAGGTCTAGCTTTAGCTTTTCGCAGGTTAAAGCCAATTTTCCAGCGCCATTTGTTAAAGAGGCTGTATTTCTTCCATCGAGCATGTTTGGCTCCTTTATCAAAGGTAAGGTGGCTTAGTGTATCCCGGGTTGTTTTTGGGTCTTCTAATCTATTCCACTGGTCCTTGGGTCTGTTACTTTGCCAGTACCATGCAGTTTTTATCACAGTCGGTTTATAGTAGAGTTTTAAATTGGGGATTGTAATACCCCTTGCCATGTCATGGTTGCTTAGAATTGCTTTTGCTATTCTAGGTTTCTTGTGGTTCCAGATGAATTTTTGCACTATTTTCTCTAGCTCTGTGAAGTATAGTGTTGGAACTTCAATTGGAATTGCATTGAATGGTATAAAGTTGTATTTTTTGAGACAGGGTCTTGCTTTGTAGTTCAGACTGGCCCTGACCTCATTATGTAACCTAGGCTAAGCTCAAACTCTTGGCAATCCTCCAGCCTGTGCTTCCTGATTACAGGTGTGAGCCACCATGCAGGTACTGGGGACCGAACTCAGGACCTTGCATTTGTCACGCAGACACCAGAACCACCGAGCTAAATCACATCCTGAAAATCAGCAAAAGTTTTGAGCAGGTTCAATGGCAAAGATGATCTGATTCTATGTCTTGAGAAACTAGTTTAAGGATTCTTCAATTCGCCCTGACTACAGAGATATACATTCCAAGCTGCACTAATTGCCCAATCACAGAATTAGGCTAATGATTCCATGAAGTTTTATATGTATCTCCCACTTGGGAAGGAAAGGTCAGCATATGTGAAAAAAAGATGTTTGCATGTCCTTCAACTACAGGTGTTAAAAAAAAGAAACTTTAAGAATGGTTAGAAATGTAGCTCAGTGTTGAGTGCTTTCAGCACAAGACCCACATACAATCCCAGCACTGAAAAAAACAAATTAGTATGTGCTGGAGGGAAAAGCACCATGGAAGAGATGGGGCTGTGGGAAAGGTTTTTTTTGTTTGTTTGTTTGTTTAAAGCAAAAAGAGCAGATTCCAGGCCTTATGTGGGAGGTCTTCCCAGAGGTGAGAAGATATTTTTTTCTTCGCTTTCCTACCAAAGCATGAATAGCTGTGCCTCTCATTCTTCCAAGGAAATCCAGTTGCAGAGCCACCAGTGAGGCTTACAAAGTAGAAGAAAAAGAAAGTGGAGTGTGCTGATACCTGAAGAATATGATTAGGATGACTGCGGCAGTAGTGCCCAGCCTCTTTCAGCTAAATGACTGTTTCCATCCTTGGGAGATCTGACCTTGACTTAGAACAACACCAATTTCAAGCCATCAGAGCATTTCTCTCCATGTTCTCCCTTACCACCTCTACTCCCTTTTCCCTTCTTTTTGTTTAATGAGTGCTATTGAATCCAACTTCCCTATTAATTAAAACCCTTGGGATCTTGAAGTCAACATTCCAATCTATAGATGGCATCGTGATATAGACTGTTCCAGCGGCTCCAGACCCTGCTACTGACAGCACTGCTCAGCTGTCAGCACAGTTAGATGAATGCCACCATCAAGTTGATTCCTCTGTATGGAGGAGCATGAGTCAGCACAGCATAATTTGCCCATGTTCGAGACTTTTACTGATTAAAAGAAAAATAAAGACTTTAACATATTCCTTTAGACATGGCAGTTGGCTTTCCTAGTCTGCTACTGCTTAAGAAATTCTTTTTTAAATGTATATTTATTGGTACATTTTATATACAACTCACAATCACAGACAACACTGGGGAATCTGTCCCAGTATATGTCACAAGTTAATTCTCATTTTTACCCACATCCCTACCCACCCACCAAACCCCCACCCCTTATATACATGCTCTTTCATTTTCTTTCTGAATCATATTTATTCTTTCCCCTCATTACATTCCCAAACAGAATTCCCTTTGGATATTTCCTATTTTACAAAAACTATCACACATTCTACAACTCATTTACATCTACAGATACCAAAGAAAAGATCCGGTATTTGCATATCTGTGATCTATTTATTTCACTTATTAGTGTGTCCTCCAGGTGTATCCATTTGCACATAAATAAATGAAACTTGTCATTCTTTATGGCAGAGTAATACTCCATTTTATTTTTAAAAAATCACATCTTCTTTATCCAGTCTCCAGTTGATGGGCATTTGGGTTGTTTCCAATATTGGGCTATCACGAACTGAGCTGCTATGAACAAGGGTGTACATCTGTCTTTCCAATGTGATTTTAAAAATTCCTTTGAGTATATTTCTAGCAGGGGAATAGCAAGGTCGAATGGGACCTCTAGTCCTAGTTTTCTGAGGAATCTCCACACAGATCTCCACAATGTTTGCATAAGTCTACAATCCCACCAACAATGGAGAAGTGTTCCTTTCTCCCCACAGCCTTGCCAGCATTTATTGTTGGTTGATTTTGTGATAGCAGCCATTCTTTGTGGAGTGAGATGGAATCTCAGTGTTGTTTTCATCTGCATCTCTCGAATGACCAGTGATGTTGAACATGTCTTCATATGCTTCTTGGCTGCTTTGACTTCTCCCTCTGAGAAGTGTCTGTTCATATCAGATGCCCATTTTTTTTTTTTTTTTGAGACAGGGTCTCGCTTTGTAGTTCAGGCTGGCCCTCAGCTCACTATGTAGCCCAGGCAAGCCTCGAACTCAGCAATCCTCCTGCCTCTGCCTCCCAAGTGCTAGGATTACAGGCATGAGCCACCACACCCGGCAAGATTCCCATTTTTGAATTGGGTCTTTAAATTTGGGGGGACTGAGTTGTTTGGTTTTTTTAATATATTATAGATAATAGCCCTTTGTCTGACAAAACAGCTAGCAAAGATTTTTTTCCCATGTTGTTCGTTGTCTTTTAGTGGCGCCAGTAGTTTCTTTTGCTATGCAGAAGCTTTTTAGTAGAATGAAATCCCATTTGTTGATTCTTTCTGCTAGTTCTCGTGCTATAGAGGTTTTATTCATAAAGTCTCTGCTTAATCCAATGTCTCCAAGAGTTTTACCTAACCTGTTTTGCAGTAGGTTTATTGTTTCTGTTTTAATGTTTAAGTCTCAAATCCATTGTGATTTTAGTTTTGTACATGGTGAAAGAGTTAGGTCTAGCTTTAGTTTTTGGCAGGTTAAAGCCCAATTTTTCCAGCACCACTTGTTAAAGAGGCTGTCTTTCTTCCATTGAGGATGTTTGGCTCCTTTGACAAAAATAAAGAGGCTTATAGGTGTGGTGGCTCATGCCTGTAATCCCAGCACTTGGGAGGCAGAGACAGGAGGACTGCTGAGTTCAAGGTTTGCCTGGGCTACATAGTGAGCTCAGGGCCAAGCTAAACTAGAAAAAGCGAGGCCCTGTGTCAAAAAAAAAAAAAAAAAAAAGATAAGGTGACTTAGTGTATCTGGAGTTGTTTCTGGATCTCCTAATCTATTCTGCTGGTCCTTGGGTCTGTTACTTTGCCAGTACCATGCAGTTTGTATCACAGTGGCTTTATAGTACAATTTTAAGTTGGGAATTGTATACCCCCTGCCATGTTCTGGTTTGCTTAGAATTGCTTTTGGTTCCAGATGAATTTTTAGATTATTTTCTCTAGCTCTGTGTACTATAGTGTTGGAATTTCAATTGGAACTGCACTGAATCTGTGTAGTTGTTGTGAGAGTATAGCCATTTTTTTTTTTTTTGAGACAGGGTCTCGCTTTGCAGTTCAGGCTGGTCCTGAGCTCACTATGGAGCCCAGGCAAGCCTTGAACTCAGCAATCCTCCTGTCTCTGTCTCCTGAGTGCTGAGATTACAGGCGTGAGCCACCACGCCTGGCATTGTGGTATATGGTATTGATTGCTGGTGGGCATGAGTCACCATGCCCAGCATTGTATGTGGTTATCAGGGATCGAACTCAGGACCTTGCGCTTGTGAGGCAGGCGCCCAAACCACTGAGCTAACTCTCTGGCCCGGGAGTATAGCCATTTTGATGATGTTGGTTCTCCCTACCAGGAACAGGGGATGTTTTTTCACTTTCTGATATCCTTTTCTATCTCTTTTTTCAGAGTCCTATGGTTTTCAGAGTAGAGGTCTTTCACCTCCTTTGTTCGAATGATTCCTAGGTATTTCATTTTTCTGGGTGCGATTGTGAAAGGAATTGACTCCCCAATTTCTCTTTCAGTGAGTCTGTTGTTTGTGTAGACAAAGGCTGTTGATTTTTTATCATTGACCTTGTATCTAACAACACTCCTTACCCTTCACTGCTCTCTTCTTCTCCTCCTCCTCCTCCTCCGCCTCTTCCTCCTCCTCCTCCACCTCCTTCTTCCTTTTGAGACAGGATCTCACTTTGTAGTTCAGGCTGGTCCTGAGCTCACTATGGAGCCCAGGCAAGCTTTGAACTCAGCAATCCTCCTGCCTCTGCCTCCTGAGTGCTGGGATTACAGCCGTGAGCCACCATAGCCAGCATTGTGGTGTGTGGTACTGATTGCTGGTGGGAGTGAGTCACCACACCTAGTATTGTTGTATGTGGTTACCGGGGTTTGACCAGGGACCTTGCACTTGCTAGGCAGGCGCTGGAACCACTGAGCTAAATCTCTGGTCCCAGCTCTCTTATTTTTCTGATTTTTACAGTCTATTATGTAGCCAGCTAAACATTTACAAATTCCTTCTTCTTCTTTATATAAAACAATTTTTCCTTTGTTCTCTTCCCCTGCTCTGGGTGGGGTGGGATGGGAATATTTGAATAGGAACATCAAAATATTTTTCATAGACAAACAACTACGGCCACAAAACAAAACCAGTATCCCATGGGATAAATTATGCTACTCTTCAGAAGGCAAAGTATACTTACTGTACTTGTTTTATGTAGAATTTATAATGTCTGTATACATGAAGGGAAAATAATGCAGCATAGCCAGTATGAAAGTTGGCACTGAAGTTAAACTGCCTAGGATTTGACTTTTGCCTCTGTTACCCATTATCTGCACAATAGTTTGGATCTTGAATGTGTTCCACAGGCTCATATCCTAAAGGCTCAGTCTATCAGGTGGTGCTATTGGAAGGAGGTGGAGCCCTCAAAAAGTGGGGTGCAGTGGGAGGTCAGTCACTGCCATGTATCTTAAAGGAGACAATGGGAACCAAGCCCTTTCTGTTCAAGAGAACAGTTATATTCTGACATCAGCTTTTGCTACGGGCCAAAACAATTGGACTAATTGATCATGCTGAAATGTGAACCGAAATAAACCTTATTTCTTCAAAAGGTAATTATCTCTGGTATCTGCTATAGTAACAGGAAGGTGACTGGCATCCTCAATGACCTGACAAGGCATTTAACCTCTCTGTCCCTTAGTTTCCTCACTATCACAATGGGGAAAAATAATAGTATTGACTTCGCAGAACTGTTGTAAGAAGACCTGCAGTGCAGTTCAGCAGCTGATGAATGGTAGCTGCTCAAGAAACAGTACTAAACTGGGCATAGTGTTTCATGCCTGTAATCCCAGCACTCTGAAGGCAGAAGCAGGAGGATTGCTATGAGTTTGAGGCCAGCCTGAACTACATAGTGAGCTCAGGGCCAGCCTGAGACCCTGTTTCAAAAAAAAAAAAGAAAAGAAAAGAAAGAAAGAAAGAAAGAAAGAAAGAAAGAAAGAAAGAAAGAAAGAAAGAAAGAAAGAAACATTACTAAAGAGGGAGATTTATAGGGAGACAGCTCATGTAAGAAAAAAAATGCGACGAGCACATTCCTATTGAGAGGGATGAGCGTAGTAAACTATAGGGATTCAAAGAAGACAAAAAGCTTCTCCTTTAAAGAGTTCCCTGTCCCCTGAGAAAGACAAAAAATAAACAGATAACTCTAATGCAATGTGACAGTGCTACAGAAGAAGTCTGTACTTGTCAAAAGATTTTTATTCAGTGACCAAGACATCCTGTTGCTGTGGATAAATATCAGTTTTTAATGCTACTAGAGAATAACAGTGCAAATTATATTCTCCTTTCAGGGAAGGCAGTTGAGTGTTCCTGGGTATCTGGATGTAGACAGTACCACTGACAGGACCTACGCTTTCAGGAAGAAAATGTGTCTTGTTTTGTCTTTGTTGCTGGACTTGCAGCCTCACATAACCTTGGAAGAGGCTTTATACACCGCAGTGGACTGTGTTTGATTGAGACCCTGAAGGTTTTGCACCATTGTAGAGTGTGGCCCAGAGGGCTGGGAATGTGGCTTAAAGCTAGAGCACTTGGTTATCTTGTGTAGGGCCTTTGCTTCAGTCCCCTGCACCAAAACAAAACAAAGGAACAAAAATGCAATTAAGGCTGGAGAATTAGCTCAGTGGTTCTGGCATATGCCTAGCAAGTGCAAGGTCCCTGGTTTGATCCCTGGTAACCACATACAACAATACCAGGAGTGGTGACTCACGCCCACCAGCAATCAGTACCATATACCATAATGAGGCATGGTGGCTCACATCTGTAATCCCAGCACTCAGGAGACAGAAGCAGGAGGATTGCTGAGTTTGAGGCTTGCTTGGGCTACATGGTGGGCTCAGGGCCAGCCTGAACTACAAAGCGAGACCCTGTCTCCAAAAAAACAAACAAACAAAAAAATGAAAAGCAAAAAAAAAAAACCCAAAGCAGTTAGGAGTGAGGAGCCTCCATCAATCCTATAGAGAGTAAAAAATGATTTATCATACCATATTCAAAAAGAGCCTAAGCTGATATGTAGAGCATTAAACATTCCCATTTTTAAAATACATCATGGAGACCAACTTTCTTGTTTTAAAAGATTTGTCAAATGAGTAAATGTTCTAAATAAGCACATTTCTATATAGCAATGACTATGAAAATACAAGTGTTATTTTTTTGTAAAATTTCAAGATCTTTTTACCCCCATTTTCTCCCAACCTTCCCAATATATAGCATGGCCTAGGTAGATTACAGAAACTCCATGACTTATTGTTTTGGAGGAGAGTTAGAGGGCTGGAGTGGAACCCAGGGCCTTTTGTGTACTAGGTAAACCCTGTACAACAACACTGAGTTATGCCCACTGCCCCCTGTATTGATGAAGTCAATGAAAGATTAGATATTTTAAAATTTGTAGAGAACATTGGCAAACATTGAGTGTCACATAACAAGAAAGAGGTATCATGAAATAGTATAAAATGACTCAACTAAAGGGGAGGAATTAAATGTATTTCTCATAAAATTTCTGGGAGAAATTCCAAATAGATATAATATTTAAATGTAAACAATGAAACTACCAAAATATTAGAAGAAATTACAAGATTGTTATTTACATTAGAGTGCAAAAGTCTTTTTAGTGATGATACTACACAGACAAGAAATGTAAAAGACTGTGGGAGAAATACTTCCAGACTTGGGGATGTACAAAAATTTTTCTGGATAAGACCCCAAAGCAAAAATAGATGAACAGGAATTACATCAAACTAAGAAGACTATGCACAGAAAAGGAACCAGTTGTCTGAGTGAAGCGACAACCTACAGAATGGGAGAAAATATTTTTGAACTATTCATCTGAAAAATGATGTTCAGAATTATAAGTAACTAAAAAACTCAATAGTGAAACATCAACAATCCAATTAAAGATTGACAATAAACCTAAACAGACACTTTTCACAAGCAAACATATAAATGGCCAACAGCCCTCTCCCTCCTCTCCCTCCTCTCACTCAATTAGTGGACAGAGATTGATCAGTGGATACAAGCTACAGTCAGGAGTAACAAGCTCAGGAGAGCTATTAGACAGCAGTATAACTATAGATAACAAAAATGTACTGTAGATATCCAAAGGGCAGAAGAAAGGCTTCTCTTTAGCATAAAGAAACAATGAATGAGGAGATGGATATATTTAACCTGCTAGAAGAACTACACAGTATGTACATATATCAAAATATCACAGGCTGGAACGGGCGCCATCCCCACCATGGAGGATTGAGGCCTGCTGGCCAGCCCCCACCTTACCCCAAAGCTGCACTGTGAGGCCCAAGGCCCAAGAGGAGCCAGAGCCATTTCCTGTGTCCCTCCACACCGGAGCTGCGCCAAGAGACCAGGCAAGATATATATATATATATAAAGCAAATCTAGCTTCTGTTTTGCCATCTACTCCTAGGTCCCTCTATTTACCTCTTGTCCCCACATCTTCTCCTATCTTCCTGTTAGAAGCAATACCCAGAAGTAAAAGACTCTTAGGCTGCCCTATTTCTTCTGTACTATTATAAGAAGGTGAGCAAAGTCTCCAACGGTCTTACAGCATACAGTTGGTACAGTTTTATATATGCCCTTTTATCCTCTGTTACCTGCTGGCATATATGAAGTTCTCAGGTCTAGGTGATCTTCATAAATCTCCTAACCCTATTTCACTCTCCTCCTGTCTCCCTACCTCCCTGATTCCCCAGTGAACTTTTATCCCCAAAGGGTTCTGGGGGTACATTTACAATCTACATGTTGTATGCACATTGCTGATCAATTCTACATTTTGGCATATGGACATACAGATAACTCATAAGCTCAAAGTCTTCAGAATAGAAATTAACAAACTTTTCATTTTATTTATTGTGTTTAATGCTGATATTGGCACTGATTGTATTATGGTAACAAAGATGATGTGATTGTTCTGTTCAAATACCTCCCATGATGTGTTAGAACTGAGAACTCTCAAAGGTCATTACAGATTCAAGGAGGGCACCCCAGGAAGGTGCCACTTCCAAAGGGCCCCAGATAGTAGAAAGAAAGAGGACTGAAACAAACACTGCCCTGTCATCAGGCAAAGAATCAAACAAATACCATTAATAACAACAAAAGAGTAGAAATGAGAAAATATTCAAAAAACCAGACACAAAGATCACCACCACAGGGAAATTCAGAGAAAAGGGAAATAGGGCAAACTGAAATGAAAACACCAGGACCCTTTGAGATGTTGACTAAAGCAGATCTAGTAAAATGAAAATCAGAACTCATCTCTGAGATCAAAACAGAGATACTGTCCACAGTGAAAGACATCATTAAAGAAGAGATCAGCAAGATGATAGAATCCAAGATAGCGGAAGCAATGGAACCTTTTAAGCAGCTTCAAGCAGAGCTCCAGGGAATGATGAAGGAGAATGAAAGCTTGCAAAGTAGGATGAATGAAGGAGAGAACCAAATCTCAGACATAGAGGAAAGCATAGCAGCCAACGAGCAGGAAAGATATAACCTATGGAAAAGAGCAAGGGACCATGAGAAATCAATCCAACAGTTTCTAGATGACTCAAAGAAAAATAAGACTGATTGGAGTCACTGAGGAAGCAGGAGACAGTGTAAAAGACATAAAAAAGCTGTTGTCAGAAATAACAACAGAAAACTTCACAGGAAAAGAAATGGACATACAGATAAATGAGTCCTATAGGACTCCAAAAGGCCGTGACATAAAAATACCTCCACCTAGACATATAATTATCAAGGTTCCAGATGCACAACAAAAGAATGAAACACTGAAAGCAGTGAGAGAAAGGAAGAAAATCACCTACAAAGGAAAGCCCATTAGGATCACAGCAGACTTCTCAGCACAAACACTCAATGCAAGGAGAGCATGGAGGGAAGTATTTCAAGCATTGCAGGAAAACAACCTCCAACCTAGACTATTGTATCCTGCGAAACTATCTTTCAGAATAGATGGGGAAATAAGATACTTCCATGATAAAGAACACCTGAAAAACTTCACAAATAAGAAAACTGCACTCCAAAACATTCTAAACAACATCTTGGGAAAAAACACAGAAAATTCCATACCCGCAAGACCCAGGAGAGTGAATTCATTGGGGCAAACAAGAAACTAAACAGAAAAGGGGAAAAGCAAGGAAGAAAAGAAACAAGAAGAGGAAAACATAGGAGCTCTGAATATGTCCATATCAGTCATAACCACTAATGTCAATGGACTCAATGGGCCAATTAAAAGACACAGACTAGCAGATTGGATCAAGAAGCAAGATCCTACAATCTGCTGCATACAGGAAACACACCTAATTCAGAAGGAAACCCATAGACTGAAAATAAAAGCTGGGAAAACAATCCTCCATGCCACAGGAAACTGCAAAAAAGCAGGAGTGGCTATCTTGTTTACAGATAAAATAGAGTTCAAACCCAAACTGATTAAAAGAGATAAAGAAAGTCATTATATTTTCATACAGGGAACAATCCAGGAGAAAGAAATAACAATCATAAATATCTATGCCCAAACTCTAATGCACTCAACTATATAAAACAAACATTACTGGACATGAAAAGCCAGTTAACCATGAATACAATAGTAGTAGGGGACTTTAATACTCCATTGTCACAAATTGACAGATCAACTGGACAAAGAGTCAGTAAGGAAATACTTGAGCTAAATCCAATTTTTTTTTTTTTGAGACAGGGTCTTGCTTTGTAGTTCAGGCTGGCCCTGAGCTCACTGTGTAGCCCAGGCAAACCTGGAACTCAGCAATCCTTCTGCCTCTGCCTCCTGAGTGCTGGGATTACAGGCGTGAGCCACCACGCCCAGCACTGTGGTATGTGGCATTGATTGCTGGTGGGTGTGAATCACCAAGCCAAGCATTCTATGTGGTTTCCAGGATCGAACTCAGGACTTTGCACTTGTGAGGCAGGTGCCAGAACCACTGAGCTAAATCTCCGGCCCTCCAATTTTTTTTTTTGAGACAGGGTCTTGCTTTATAGTTCAGGCTAGCCCTGAGCTCACTATGTAGCCCAAGCAAGCATCGAACTCAGCAATCCTCCTGCCTCTGCCTCCCGAGTGCTGGGATTACAGGCATGAGCCACTATGCCCAGCTAAATACAACTTTTGAGCAAAAGGACTTATTAGATGCCTACAGAATTTTTCACCCTACAAAAAGAGAATATACCTTATTCTCAGCTGCTCATGGATCATTCTCCAAAATAGATCACAGTCTAGTCCATAGAACAGGCTTAGGTAAATACAAAGGAATCAAAGTTATCCCCTGCATACTATCAGATCATAGTGCCTTGAAACTGGAGCTGAACAGCAAAAGAAATTCCAAGATCCTCACAAACACATGGAAATCTAACAACACTCTGTTGGTCAACCAATGGGCCACAAAAGAAATTAAAGAAGTTAAACAGTTTCAACAACTAAATGACAACCTGAACACAACATACAGGAATTTATGGGACACAATGAAAGCAGTTCTACGAGGGAAATTCATAGCAGTGAAGGCCTACACTCGGAAAATAGAGCAAATTGAAATAATCTAACGATGAACCTCAGACAATTAGAAAAAGAGGAGCAAAACAAACCCAAAGCACATACTAGAGAGGAAATTATAAGGATCAGAGCAGAAATTAACGCAGTGGAGACAAAGAGAACAATAC
>PVIC010036218.1:0-18674 GCA_004025085.1 Thryonomys swinderianus
AAAAAAAAAAAAAAGAATTGTTTTGTGAATGACATTCCCATCCCTTTTTCATTTGTTTTTGTTTGTTTGTTTGTTTTGGTTGGTTTGGTTTAGGGTTTTATTTTGGTGGTTTCAGGAATGGAACTCAGGACCTTGTGTTTGTCAGTCAGGCATGGTGTCACTGAGCTAAATCCCAGATCCTTTTTATTTTATTTTGAAACAAGGTCTCACTGAGTGGCTAAATTGCCCTGGTAAGACTTAAACTTTTGACTCTCCTGGCTCAGCCTTGCACGGCACTGGGATCATAGGCATTCAGCCCACTCAGTTTGAAATTGGTTTCTTATCTTTGGTTGCCACATCAGTGCTCCCTAGATTGAGGATTGCTGAGTACTACATCTAGTACTCATGCAATAGCCCCTCACAGGGCAGTAGCTCACAGTCTGCCTGGCCAACCTGCCTGCCTTCCTTCATGCCAAGATGGCCAGCAAATGGGGAAGGCCGGCCCAGCATGTTCCTGTAAGGGATCGAACCAGGGACCTTGCACTTACTAGGCAGGCACAGGAACCACTGAGCTAAATCTCCAGCCCTTGTCTAGCTTTACTGTAAAAAACACACAGAGGGGCCGGAGATTTAGCTCAGTGGTTCTGGCACCTGCCTTGCAAACGCAAGGTCCTGAGTTTGATCCCCAGTAACCACATACAACAATGCTGGGTGTGGTGATTCGTTCCCATCAGCAATCAGTACCACACACCACAGTGCCGGGCTTGGTGGCTCACACCTGTCATCCCAGCACTCACGAGGCAGAGGCAGGAGGATTGCTGAGTTCGAGGCTTACCTGGACTGCATAGTGAGCTCAGGGCCAACCTGAACTATAAGGGGAGACCCTGTCTCAAAAAACAAAAGAACAAAAAAACCCACAGAAGGTCCTTTTTATTCATCTATATATTGATTTATCTGTGTGCCTTGTAAACTTGTGTGGTACAATGTTTGCTTCCTCTAAACTGTATCCTTTAGAAGTCAGGACAAATGGTTGGTAGAACTGTGGTTGGAAGAAGGTGTGTTGTTGGTAGATTTCTAGTTTCTAGTTTGTTTGCTTGTGTTTTTTTTGTTTTTTTTTTTTTTTTGCTTTTTTGAGACAGGGTCTCGCTTTGTAGTTCAGGCTGGCCCTGAGCTCATTATGGTGCCCAGGGAAGCCACCGCGAACTCAGCAATCCTCCTGTCTCTGCCTCCCGAGTACGGGGATTACAGGCGTGAGCCACCACGTCCGGGGCATTGTGGTATGCGGTGTTGATTGTTGGTGGGCATGTCTCCATGCCCAGCATTATATGTGGTTACCAGGGATTGAACTCAGGACCTTGCGCTTGTGAGGCAGGTGCCGGAACCACTGAGCTAACCCTCCGGCCCTGCTTGTTTGTTTTTTGACAGAGGGTTTCACTTTGTAGTTCAGGCTGGCCCTGAGCTCACTACATTGCCCAGGCAAGCCTCGAACTCAGCAATCCTCCTGCCTCTGCCTCCCAAATGTTGGGATGACAGGCATGAACCACCATGCCTGGCAATTTAGTTTTTATATATATGAAAATATTTGTGTCCTTGCTCTTCCAGTTGCTGGTATAGTAAGTCCCTGACTTATAAATGAGTTGGGTTCCAGGACAGTGGTCATAAATCAATTAATTTATAACTCTAACAAAATGAGTCTTAAATACCTTTGACCCAAATATACAATGTATATTTGCAAATATATAATGTATACAGATATGTAATGTATATACAAATATATATACAATGTACATTTATATAGACAATATTTGACACAAATATACAATGAACATTATGTAAGCATAAAGATCCAAATACACACAACTACTGTTCTGCACTATTGTACACTGTAGCACTATACAGGAAGCACACAGCAGCACAACTGTGACACTGCCTGGCTGTGGGCTGCTACCACAATTTGCTCACATATAAGAATGTAATAAGGTCTGTTGGTATTGTGAAAGTTCACACTCATATGTTCATTAAGTGGGAAACTTACCATATATACAATTCTGGGTTAAAAGTTGCTTTTCCGGGCCGGAGGGTTAGCTCAGTAGTTCTGGCGCCTGCGTCACAAGCGCAAAGGTCCTGAGTTTGATCCCCGGAAACCACATACAATGCTGGGCGTGGAGACTCACGCCCACCAACAATCAATACCGCATACCACAGTGCCGGGTGTGGTGGCTCACGCCTGTAATCCCAGCACTCGGGAGGCAGAGGCAGGAGGATTGCTGAGTTCCAGGCTTGCCTGGGCTACATCGTGAGCTCAGGGCCAGCCTGAACTACAAAGTGAGACCCTGTCTCAAAAAAAAAAAAAAAAAAAAAAAAAAAAAAAAAAAAAAAAGTTGCTTTTCCACCAGGCATGGTAGTGCATGCTAATAACCTGAGCACTGGTAAGGCAGAAGCAGGAGGATTGCCATGAGTTCATGACCAGACTGAACTACATAGTGAGATTCTGTCTCAAAAAATAAGAATTGTTTTTCTTCGAGTCTTAGGAAATGGTCTTTGTTTATGTCTTGGTTTTTCTTTTCTTTCTTTTTCTTTTTTTGGTGGTACCAGGGGTTGAACTCAGGTCCTTGTGCTTTGATTTTTCTTATTGGAAACCTTGGTAGCACTTAAGGACCCTCTTACCTATTTTCTTTTATTTGCCTCACTAACATGTATTTGTCAAGGTTTATTTTGAAAGTCTCTCATTGACCCAGGATAGGTGGCATATGTTGATAAATGGGAGGCTGAGACAGGAGGATCCTGAGTTCAAGGCTAGGCTGGTAACATAATGAGACCCTGACTCAAAATCCTATATGTAGGGCCGGGGATTTAGCTTAGTGGTTCCAGGTCTGCCTCGCAAGTGCAAGATCCCGGAGTTCAATCCCTCGTACCATGCACCACAATGCTGGGCATGGTGGCTCAGACCTGTACTCCCAGCACTCGGGAGGCAGACAGAAAGATTACTGAGTTAGAGGCTAACCGGGGCTACATAATGAATTCAGGGCCAGTGTGAAATACAAAGCAAGACCCCCCCCAAAAAAAAAAAGATCCTATGTGTAGGTCTAGGGATATAGCTCAGTGGTGCTACCACCTCCCTGGCAAGGGCCTGAGTTTGACCCTGGTTCCAAAAGAAGAGAAGAGAAGAGGAGAGAAGAGGGGAGGGGAGGGGAGGGGGAGGAAAAAAGAAAGACCCAACTATGTGCACACAAAAACCAATCAAACAAACAAAAACCACTTTCTTATTGTGACCAAGGACATGTGCCGCCTGTCCCATGGTCTCCAATCCCCCATAGGATGAGCTTCCGCCTGTGCTCCACCATTGCCCTGCTGCTCTAAGCTGTGCCATGGCAGGAGACTGGACTGATGTCTCCAGCTCCCTGCACTGCTCTTCCTCTCCCAGTTCATCCTCTGCCTTGAGGGTATTTGTTCTCAGTGTAGTGTAGTTTTTAGCCTCTGATACGTTCTTTTTCTCCAGTGATGCTCTCTGAGGAGTGCAACATGAAGTTTATACCACACAGGGGTATGGTGCATCTCTGCCACATGTCACACATGGTTCCAAGGAGGACACCCAGGTTGAGGGGGCCTGTGCTGGTGCAGGAGCCCCTGGCAGCCATCTGGGTGCTCACTGGACTTAGGCCTACCTGCATGGGACATTGGCACTGTGGACCTAGTTGACAGCTGGAACACACCAACCTGGCTTCTGTCCACCCAGGATCTGTCCACAAAGGACTCAGGGGCCACCATTTTCAGGCCCTGGATGGAAAGCTGAGCAAAATGATCAGAAAGGAAGCAGAGTCAGAAGGGGGAGAGTAAGCCAGGCATCCTGCTGACCTTCCTCACTGCATCTCTCCTGGATGATAGTTTTCCCGGGCCTGCTAGACTCTGTGGCCATCCACTTGGGCTTTGTCGTGGTGTTTTGAGTATGTAGGAGTCTGCCAGACCCTCCACAGCTCCAGCCCCATCCTTGCCATGCAGTACCCCTTGTTGGGCCCAATTCTAGCTTTGCTGCAGGAGGGGTGGTGGGCCTGTGAGTCCGGCCATCCTCTTGCTTTTCTGCACTGCTTCCAGGGTGGGCTGCAGGGCTGCAGGCTTGGAGGGGTGTCTTGAGGTGTCTCTCCAGTCTTCTCCTGCCCTGTCCCATCCCTGTCCAGTTCTGCAGTCACTGAGGCCATGCGGGCATCTGTCTCCTAGTCTAGCCTGTGGTGTTCCCTGTCAGGCACATCCTTGTGCTCCTAGTGTCTGATGTCCTTGTGTCCATGGCTGTTGGGGTGATGTGGCAGTAGCACCTGTCCATGTAGGCTCTGGCAGAGAACAAGGTGCACCTTCCTTGGGTCACGTGACCCACCCTACTTTGTGCTGCTGTCTGCAGTTGACCACTCTCCTGGGGATGGGCCCTCCTTGGAGCAGAGGGAAAAAAGGCAGCTAGCCCTTGGGCTCACAGCCATGATGGCCTTGAGCCAAGATTCCAGGAGCCAGTGGCCTCCTGCTGACTCCTGGAGGTCACAACAGGTTCACTGGCCTGCCAGGAGACTGAAGGCACCAGCCAGCTCACCCTCCCTCCAGGCCTGCAGCTCCTGCCCACACTCGGGCTAGCAGCCTGGGCCCTGCTCATGCAATCTCTTCCCCTACTGGACACTTAAGTGAAGGCCAAGTACCAGGTATCTGGTGACCTTTGGGGGCTGATCCTGCTGCCCTTCCTACCCCTACAAGGTCTTCTTCTTCATACCCCGAAGCATAAGGGCCCTTTCTTGTCTGGCTACTCATTACCTGGTCCTCCCTGGGTCTTGGCCCTCAACCCAACTGACACCCCCAGTGGGGCCCCAAATCTTGACGCAGGGGGCCCTGTCCACAGCGGCCAAAAGGAGGCTCATAGACCCTCTAGCCCAGACTGACTTCACCCAGTGTGGCCAGTGTGGTCCTGGCCTCCTAGGCCTGGCATCACTCAGTCCTTTCCTGGTATCCTCGTGCCTGCTGTTCCCAAGTGTAGGGGAGTGTACCAGGCTCTTGAGATCCCTCCATTGCCCTCTCCTCTGCTGCCTGGGCAGAGCCTGCACCCATATCCCCGATATCCCAGGGAGTCCTGCTTAACCGTCCCTCACCCCAAATACTTGCCTTCAATTTGTTCTCCATTTTGGCTGCTGTCAGGGACATCTGTGTAACGTCCTCTGACAGACTCAAATCAACCCCCCTGACGAGGCTAGGAGCAGGAAGCAGTAGGTGCCCACATGGCCAGGCTTTGGAATGGATTCTTGGCCGTCCCTGGTGGCCCCTTTCATTTTCTTCCATTTATGCAAAACTGTTCTCCAATCTGGGCAATGGGATCCACAGATCTAGTTTTCTGTTTCCTTCTTGGCGATGTGGTTAACAGGTGTTCCAGTTTCCCAGGGTGGCTGTTCCTCCTGGTGGAGGCCTGTCTCGCACCACTTCCTCTTCTCATTGTGCAGCCCTGGGAATGCAGTGGTGGTATCCAGAGGGTCATGCTTTTCCTCCCTCACAGCTAGAACGTGGCTTGAAGTCTACTGGTCTGGAGTGGGCAGACCTGGAGGGGTAGTGGTAGGGCTAGGCTTGAACCCTACCACTAAGCCCCACCTGCAGCCTTCTATCTGTGAATCTTGCTGAAGTGCCTGACTGGTCTTGAATTTCTGATCCTCAGCCTCAAAGTTGCAGGGACTAGAGGTTTCTGTGTGGACTTTGCCAACACTGGCCTGCAGGCACGCTTGTGCCTACAACAGCCTTGGGACCCTCTCCACTAGGTCAGGGACCCCACCAACTGACACCAGGCTCCACCTGTGCTGCTCTAGGGGCTCTTCCAAGCTGTGCAGTTCGTGTGGGGGACATAGCTCTGGGTCCCTTGGAACTGGAGCATAACCTGGCACAGGCATGGCTGCCTCAGGTGAAGACTGGGGCCCTGTGCCAGGGTGCCACCTGCTTCTCCATAGGTTCCCTCACACCACGTAGGGACTGGATGACTTTCCTGCTGAGCCTTTGCACATCCTGCTCCACTCCCCATGACCCAGATGCAGGGGTCTGCACTGCTCCTAGACGCTGACAGAATCCACAGCCAAAGGGGCATCTTTTATAAGAACTCTGTGGCCTCCCAAGTATGGCTGTTCAGCCTCCACAGTGACAGCTGAGGTGTGGGGTGGGTATAGGGACAGGCAAGACCCCAGAGCTTGTGCCTCACAGCTGAGTCTCTGCCACCTGGCTCTGGAGGGGAAAGTGGCAGTGCTGAGAAACATCAGAAGAACCACAGACTGGCAGCACTATGGGTACCAAAGGCTGTAGAAACAAGAATGCATATGTGGGCCGGAGGGTTAGCTCAGTGGTTCCGGCACCTGCCTTGCAAGCGCAAGGTCCTGAGTTCGATCCCCGGTAACCACATACAATGCTGGGCGTGGAGACTCAGGCTCACCAGCAGTCAATACCACATACCACAGTGCCGGGCGTGGTGGCTCATGCCTGTAATCCCAGCACTCCGGAGGCAGACAGGAGGATTGCTGAGTTCCAGGCTTGCCTGGACTACATAGTGAGCTCAGAGCCAGCCTGAACTACAAAGCGAGACCCTGTCTCAAAAAAAAAAAAAAAAAAAAGACTGCACATGCGATAAAACACGTCCCAGCACACTGTATCAAGGTTTCTGGTTTTATTTTAGAATTTATAAAATTCCAGTGTCATCCATATTCATGAGCCTTTACACATGTTTGCATAATCTCCAAATTCCAAAGTTAAGGCCAAGAGATGGACGTAGCTATGGAAACACAGGATATGGAAGACATTCAACAAGGGAGGGACAGAGAGACACTCTTGGGCTGCTGCCCAGGGCCTTGACAGCTGCGAAGCTGCAGGGAGACGCCTGTAGAGTCACTCACTGTTGTGATAATGACAGAAAGGGGGCAAGGGAGACCCCAAGCAGCTCAGGGCAGGGCTCAAATGCACAGCACTTCGTAGTAGGCAGATGTGCAAAATCCAGTTGTGAGAATTTAAAATTGACCTACGGGGAGATGAGGGACTGGAGGCTGAGGAGGACACTGCAGAAAAACATCCAGGAAGAGGGTGGGAGAGATACCAGGTGGAAGCAGACAGGCCAGGGTGGGGTTCAAAGCCCCAAACTCCTGGAGACGGAAGGGGTGATAAGAGACAGTCCCTGGGGGAAGGTAAGAAGCCCTTTGGCTTCTTCCCTGGCCCCATCAGCTCAGCTGAAGCAGCGCCACAGCCTGTGCAGTGGAGGCAGGTGTTCACCACCCCTGGGAGTGGACAACATGGGGCTGGGAAAGCCTTAAGAGCTGTGCCCAGAGTTCTGCATTCGAAAGGTAGCCAAGCCTGAGTTCCTGAGCCACCTGAGACTTGGGGGAAGGTACCCAGTGGAAGTGACAGTCTCCCAGCAGGCTGTGAGATGGTACAGTTTGCACTTTCTAAGAACCCAGTACCAGGACCAACAGCTTGTCAATGGCTCAGGAAACCTCAAGTCAGGCCTGCTCAATCGCCACCCAGCATGGACGGTGCTGCTCAGGACCACCCTTCCCTGAGGGTGACTGTCACCTCCACTCCCCTGCAGAAGGGTGGACCCCGAATTTGGCACAGCTCTCAGCTGCTGGTCCTTTGGTCCTCATCTTGCCTTATTCCTTGGTCCAGGCTAAGCAACAGGCTATCCTTAGGACTGTGAACCTACCCCTCCATGTCTGCCCACTCCAGACCAGTAGCAAACCGCTGGGCTGAGGGCTGTGACCTTGGCACACCTCCCACCCAACCCTGTGGGCACCTGCAACACAACCCACATGGGCAGCACTGGCCCCCATGAGACCACCACCACACCGGTGGGCTGAGGTAGAAAGAAGACAAATGGACAAGAGGTGTCTGGGGAGAGGGGGAATGGGGCCATGGGAAGGCTGAAAAAAACGCTGAGCTGTCCACACTGAAGAGCAAATATCTACTTCCCATCCTTCTATCCTTGAGTTCCAGGCCACACCATGATGGCCACAGGGATCCAGGTGGCATGCACACAGGCAGCCTTGCCTCCAGGCTCTGTGTACCAGGCAGAGGAGCCACGGGCATGGCAGAACCCCTAAGACAGAACCACCAGGTAGCCAGTGGCTGCAGAGCCCTCCAGCTCCAGGGTGCTCGGCCTCCCACCCCACACCTGGGCAGACCTGGTAGCTGGAGGAGGTCTGGATGACAGGCAGCAGGCAGGAAGGAGTGGGAAAGGAAGAGGGCAAACGTTTTGGCTTTTATAAAGTCAAGGATATTTATTTCCTGAGGTCATGACACAGGAAGTCGACTCCTAGCCGCTGCTGTGGAGCTCTGGTAATGAAGGTCAGAGTGCTGACTACATGCTGGGTGGACCAGGAAGCTGGAGTCTGTGTGGTCACAAGATGCTCAATTACCTTGGTTTAGTGTTTTGAACAGCGGTGCACCTGTCCTGGAGCACAGTGTCAGAGGAGATGCCACGCTGCCGAGTGCTGCCAGGCCTGGAGGAGCAGCTGCGTGGGCTGGCCTGCCAGGCTTCACTGCGAGACCTCAGGGAGGGGAAGAGCGTCAACAATTTATGAGGGTCCAGCTGCTGGGTCAGGTCGAGACAAACCACTGTGTAGGCGGGTGCAGTCAGCAGGCTGGGAAGATTTCTGCATTTTGATCATTATCGTTTGGGACCCCAGGGGAGGGTCTTGGGGGCCACCTGAGCTCCAAAGCTGGGAAATTCCTCAGAGCTGCTCATGTCAGGAGCCTGTAGAGAGGGAGGACCCAATGTCAGAACTGGTCACCCTGCCTAAGCCCAGGCAGCTTCCAGGCTGCTGCCCCACAGCATACCAGGCCAGGGGTGGAGGCGGCTGTGCCCACCTCCCCTGTGTGCTGACCTTCTCACTGCTGCTGGCAGTCCAGGGGGCATCCCGCACCACAAAGCCCTTGGATGGGGCCTTGGCCTCCTCGTGCACCGGGGGCTTCATGTAGACCTGCAGCGCCTCACTGTCCACCACGTCAGCCAGCTGTAGGCAGGGGCAGCGTGTCTGTCTGCGGCTGAGGGGGCTGGCTCCTTTGTGTGACATTCCCTGGGAACTATGGAGGGCACCCACCACCCATCCGCCCCCCACGCCTCAGGACTCACGTATTCTTCCTCAAGGTTGAGGATGTGGTCGATGGCCTCCTCCACATTCTCTGGGAGCCCTGTCACAGTGACGCAGTTGGGGTCTGGGGCTCCGCTCTGCGGGAAGCGAATGTCCACCTGGAAGCAGCACAGTGGTTGCTGGGTAGCCGGCAAGGTTGCGGGTATCACACCTGCTGGCTCATAGGGCTTACCTTGAACTCATCCATGATTTTGCGGATGGCTTTGCCACGGGCACCAATGATGCGGGCATGGACACGGTGGTCCAGGGGGACGTCCTCAGACACCATCTGCTCAAGCTCACCCACAATCTTCAGAATGGCATCCCGGGCAGCTTCCGTGTTCTTTTCATACCCAGTGATAGTAATTTGGTCCTGGGGCTAAAAATGAAGAGGGCAATCAGACACACAGCATAAATAGAAAAAACAAACAAAACAGTGAGATTAATCTTTTTCAAGAGAGAAGGAGACTTTAAGACTAAGACTACAGGTTATTTTTTTGTACCAGGGATTAAACTCAGCACCTTGCACTTAGGAGGCAGGTACAGTGCCCCTGAGCCAAATCCCTGGCCCTGGACAACAGACTATTGACCAAGGTTAATGATGTCATCCATATACCCTTTTTGCTGCTGAGTCAGTATTACCTAAGCAACTATACTTGTACAATCCATTTTGGACACCTTCTATTTCCCAGGAGCTCTTCTTACTCCCCGTTCTTATTTCCTAATAAATTTTTCTATTCTTGAGAGGAAAAACAAACCAAACAACCAACCAAACAAAACAAAAAACAAAAACAGAAACAAAGACAGAGGGAAGAGGACTAAGAAATGGAAGGAAGGAGAAGGGGATGTAAAAAGGAATTGAGACACGTTACAAGCGTGTGTCAGATCCCCATGATGAATGTAATTGCTACACATTGCAGACACAAACTAGTAAAAGGTTAAATGTCTTTAGAAGACTAAACCAAACCAAGGAGTGGGAGAATGGTGAACCGGAGAGAGCCCCACAGGGATCCACATGTGCTGACTCACATGGCTGGTGTGGCCTTGGCCCATCACAGCCTCCCTCCAGGGGAAATGCTCAACAGGTGGACAGCATTCAACACCTGGTCCTTCCTAAGCCCCACACACGACTGCCCCCAAGACAGAATGGGGACCAGCAGTGGACTTCAATGAAGCCAAGGCAAAACCCCCAGACCTCACCTTTTCCACTGCTCTGCTCACCAATTCCCTGCTCCTCACCAGAGAAATCCTTATTCCACCAGACCCACACAGAGGCCAGCAGAAAGACAGTTTGTGCAGACTGAAGGAAACAATGCAGCCAAAGCCCTTAACCCTCAGGACAGATGGGGAAACTGGCAGGTCATGTGAAAAAACAGGACACTTTGGGCAGGACCAGAGAACAAGAACCAATACCTACCAGCCTGAGAGGAGGCACGGTTGTCAATGCCACAAGATCAGTGCTGCCAGTGGGAGAAGCAAAAGGCTGCATGTGGAAAAGGATATAACACGCTTGCTTGCACCCTGGAATATTAGCTAAAATTGTCCAGGTGCAAAAGTGAAACAGCAGGGCCAGAGATTTAGCTCAGTGGTTCCAGCGCCTGCCTCGCAAGCACAGGGTCCTGAGTTCAATCCCCGGTGGCGTGTGCAATGCTGGGCGTGGAGACTCACGCCCACCAGCAATCAATACCACATACCACAGTGCCGGGTGTGGTGGCTCACGCCTGTAATCCCAGCACTCGGGAGGCAGAGGCAGGAGGATTGCTGAGTTCCAGGCTTGCCTGGGCTACATAGTGAGCTCAGGGCCAGCCTGAACTACAAAGCGAGACCCTGTCTCAAAAAAAAAAAAAAAAAGTGAAACAGCAGAGCAAGTGGAGGGAAAGAAAGGGCAGACCATGAGGGTGACAAGTGTGAGAGCCAAATCCTGAGATTAAGACACTGAAAACCAAACAGAAAAAAAGAGTGGTACAAACACATCCTCTAGAGTGTAGAGTGAAAGCCAAGGGAAGGCACTGAGAATGCTATGTAGAGGGAGGAGCCCAGGGAGCAGCTGGCAGAGCCCAAGGAAACCCCAGCCGACTGGCACCCTGGAATGACTGCACAACTGGAGCTTACCAGAGTCCTGTTGGAGCTGGTAAGAGCACAGATGGCTGAGAGAGAGCCTGCACCCATATGCACGAAGGCTCAGGAAGTCCAGCTGGAAGCCTGCCACCCACTAAGGAGTGACCAAGTGGGCATCAAGGAAAATGCCCCAAGGACCCAAGTGATGGATGCATGGTGTCACAGAGGCCTCACCCAGCTGGCAAGGGCAGACAGCCCATATCTGTGGAGCCCAGATACTCACTCTCAACTCAACCTCCTTTTGGCCAAAACCAGGAGTTTACCAGGTGACTTCTCACGACAGGGGAAGGTCAGGTAGCCCTGTGTAGCCTCATTATCTTTACCTGGCTCCCATCGTCCTTGTCAGGAAACTGGATATTCACATCATGCTCCAAGCGAATTTGAGTGATCACTGCCCCTTTCCTCCCGATGATCTTGGGATGGTATTTAGGGTCTACAGTGACATTCAGCTTGAAACTCCTTAGAGCCTATAAGGAGGCAAGTGACAATGAGGCCCATCCAGGAGAGCACCCCACCTGCAGCTGGGCCAGGTGCCCGCTGTGGTCTGTGGCTGCTATGTCCTTAACCCTCTGCATCCCAGAGGTGTCTCTGGCTCTGGCTGCCTTCAGGCAACCGCTAAGTGTGGGATGAGGGCTGCCCACTCCATCTGGAGCACATTCTTTTTTTTTTTTTTTCTTTTTGGAGACAGGGTCTCACTTTGTAGTTCAGGCTGGCCCTGAGCTCACTATGGTGCCCAGGCAAGCTGCCGCGAACTCAGCAATCCTCCTGTCTCTGCCTCCCGAGTGCTGGGATTACAGGTGTGAGCCACCACGTCCGGCATTGTAGTATGTGGTGTTGATTGTTGGTGGGCGTGTCTCCACGCCCAGCATTATATGTGGTTACCGGGGATCGAACTCAGGTCCTTGTGCTTGCGAGGCGGGCGCCGGAACCACTGAGCTAACTCTCCAGCCCCTGGAGCACATTCTTTAGCTAAGGACACCCAAACTCTTGTGGCACACCCATGGAAGCAGCTCTGGACTCAGGTCTCAATGGCCAGGGAGTGAGTTGGCTGAGCTCTGGGCCCTATTTCCCCATCTTTGAGTCAGGACCTGAGGAAATTTGGGTCAGTTGGGGCTGGGTAGAGAAGAGGCACGAATGCACCCGGAGTATCCAGGGAAGACAGCTCCAAGGCCTGCACAGGGCCTGTCACAGTAGGTGGCAGCTTGTGAGGGTGAGCCAGGAGGGGACACAGAGAAGTACCCCATCCTGAGGAAGAGCCCAGGACTCCAGCACATTTGTGTCTAGCTTCTCAGAGGCTCTGCCAGGGCTAAGGTAGAGCCTTGCCCACTGCACATCAGTCTCCAGGCTCAGGCCCAATCCCTGTCTTCTTGAAGGGCTTACACCACCAAAATGTAGCTCTTGGTGTGGCTGAATTGCAAATTATCCTAACAGCCCAACTCTATCTCTTGTTTTTTTTTTTTTTTTAATGGTACCAGGGATTGAACTCAGGACCCAGTGCTTATGAGGCAGATGCCAGAACCACTGAGCTAAATCCTCAGCCCCTTGATTTTTGGTGTTTTTTTGTTGTTGTTCAACTCTGTCTCTTCTATATTAAGGTTATCTTTGCCTTGGGTTACTCTCCTAATCCCAGGACAGCAAAACCTCAGGCCCCAAGGCAACAGAGAGCCCAGGGCACACCCATGCCTCCTCCAGGTAGGCAGCCCCATCCCCACTTACCCGGTCTTCTTGCTCAGCCTGCAGCTCCTTCACACGCTCCAACAGCCCTGCCTTGGCTCTGTCTAGATTTGCAGCAAGGCCCGTGATGGCAATAACATCGGACTGCAGCTCAGGAGCTGGGACATGGATGTTCACCTGGATCACAGAGAAAGAGAAGGCCTGGTGTCTGAGCCCCACAATAGCAGTATGCCTGGTCCTGAACCCAAGCACACAGCACAGGAGCCAAGGGGAGGAACCCACCTCAAATTCGTCCATCATCTTGCGGATCCCACTTCCTTTCTGCCCAATGATGTAACGGTGAAGGTCAAAGGGCACCTCCACTTCAATGGTGACTGGGACCAGTGCCTGGAGGGAAGATGAGGGTGGAATGACCCTTGAGTGACCAGGCGAAGAGCCCTGCAGACACCAGTGACTATCAGTGTGTCCCCTGCAGGCCACTGTGATTCCCAAGGAACAGCACAGGATGAGGAACCCACTTCGGGATACAATGCAGCAGGCTGAGGCTGTCCCTGAGGTTGAGGGCTCTCACCCCAGCACCTGCCCATCCTGAACTCGCCTCCTCTGGACATGCCATAGCCAGAGGCTTGCACTTCAGGACCCAATGACAAGACCCACCATCTGCCCCACCAGGTGGCATGAAGTGTGGGGAGGATGGAGAAGGCAGACACACCTCTAGAGCTTCCTTGGCGGCCTCACATTTCTCCTTCCGGCCAGAGATAGTGATGATGTCACACCTCCTGGGTGAACCGGGGTCGGCCTCTCTGCCCTCGCTGGTTTCATCTCCATTCTCCTGGATGCCGGGTTCCGTACCATGGGCTGGGAGAGAGGAAGAAGGTGGCTGACAGCAGTTCTGAGAGCCTGGTTCTGTAGCACGTGCTGGTCTGCACAGAGAATCCCATGCTAGGCACCTATGACACGCTGGTGAGAGTGTTAGGTCCCTCAGGTCAGTATGGTCAGGGAGAGCAGAGTGCTCAGGGGCTCCCTAGCTTGGAGGCAAGAGGGAGACATGAGTTCTAGAACTCCCTCCTCACCTGCCTGCGGTGCCCACAGCAATGACCTCTGAGTGTCAGGAGGCAGACACAGCTACACGAGTGTGCAGTTCCACTGCATGTGGAGATTGACTTCTGAGCAGGGCTGGCCAGGGACGGAAACTGGCACCCAATCTGATCCAGGTAAGGCAATGGGCACTGAGCAGAACTAGGAGGGAGAGGCCAGCTCAAGCTCCTGTGCCAGGGAGGAAGGGAAAGCTCCAGAGCACAGTTGGAGACCCACAGGGCCCTTGAAACCATGTGTGTAACAAAAAAATGCCCAGACACCATCTGTCCATGGAGTAAGGGAGAAGCTGGAGCCAACATGATACAAAGAACTGCCTGAGGATCACCACTGGCAAAGGAGTCAGGTTTGACTTTGATGAGTGTGCTATGGTTGTGGAAGACAGTGTCCTCATTCTTAGGAAATAGAGATAAAAGTGTCTATGGGCCAGAGATTTAGCTCAATGGTTCCAGTGCCTGCCTAGCAAGTGCAAGGCCCCTGGTTCAATCCCGGTAACCACATAAAATAATGCTGGGTGTGGTGACTCACCCATCAGCAATCAGCACCACATACCACAATGCCAGGTGTGGTGGCTCACACCTGTAATCCCAGCACTCGGGAGGCAGAGGCAGGAGGATTGCTGAGTTCGGGGCTTGCCTGGGCTACATAGTGAGCTCAGGTCCAGCCTGAACTACAAAGTGAGATCCTGTCTAAAAAAAGAAAAAAGAAAAAGTCTAACTATTACACTCTGATTTGGTGTGGTGGTGCACGCCTTAATCCCTGCACTCAGGAGGCTGAGGCAGAAGGGTCACTGAGTTTGAAACCAGTCTGAGCTACACAGTGAATTCAAGGCCAGTCTGAACTGCACAGTGACACCCTGTCTCAAAACAAAACAAAAAACAAGTATCTACATCAAAACCAAAACATCACTGAGACTCAAATGATTCAGAAGAAAAAAGTACTGTGTAAAAGGGGAGGGTCCAAAAACAACCCCATGACTGAATGGAGGCAAAGAAGTTATCTTTCCACTATTCTGTGTAGTTGTTTTTTCTAAGTATGAAGCTATGTCAAAACTATGAAGTTTAGGGCCGGGATTTAGCTCAGTGGTTCTGGCGTCTGTCTTGCAAGTGCAAGGTCCCCAGTTTGATTGCAGGTACCACACACCACAATGCTGGGTTGTGGTGGCTCACGCCTGCAATCCTAGCTCTTGGGAGGCAGAACAGAAGGACTGCTGTGAGTTTGAGGCTAGCCTGGGTTACACAGTGAGCTCAGGGCCAGCCTGCACTACAAAGCGAGACCCTATCTCAAAACAAAACAAAACAGAAAACTATCAAGTTTAAAGTCTACTGTGAACCATGAACAATGGGGTGACATGATTTAACCAGTTTATCACACAAAGCAGCTGCCTTTTAAGGAAAATGGAAGGACTACAAATGCCATGCCTGATAATCCTGTGGATGTCAAAACAGCTAAACACAGAGAAGAGCAGAGGCTGCAGGGTCACAGGCTGCAGCAAGGCCAGCGAGGACAGCCCTGGGACAGGTGCACAGCTGGTGAGAGGTGGGCTTGCTACACACCCAAGATACCCCTCCATCACACCTGCTCCCTGTTCCCACCCAGGCTGCCTGTCATAGTGGGTCACCTGATGCTAAAAGGTCCTAGAGAGCTGTTGCCCCCTGTGGGGATGTGCCACAGTGCTATCATACCTCAAGACATGGGACACCCTGGGAAGCAGGAAGCCTGCCACAGTCCACCGTCAGAGACGGTCTGGAGCTCTATAAGCCCTGGTGGTATCCACGCACCACTGCAGTTCTGTGCTGAGGGCCCCAGGAATGTGCATGATGACTCGCTGGCAAGACTCACCAGGGGCCTCTTCTCTGTCTGGGAACTTGATCTGAACATTGTAATCCCGAGTGATCTGCTGGATTCTGGAACCTTTAGGGCCCATGACAGATCGATGAAACTTCTGGGGAATAGCACACTCCACTGTCACTTGAGCCTCCTGCAGAGAGGAGGTGGAGAGAGCAGGAAGAAAGGGTGAATTCCTTAGGTCAGCACAGCATGTGCCCCATCTTTCCTTACACAAAGCTGTCTCTGTTTCAGGGGGCCCAGCCCTCCTCTCCGACTGGGTGAAAAAGGAGTTGGTTCCACAGACAGAAAGCACCCGTGACTGGCTACTACCACACCCTGCTACTCAGGGGCAGGACTGCCATGCCAGCTGAGAGGAACCTTTTTTGTGTGGTACTGGTACCAGGGAGGGTGGAATCCAGGGGTGCTCTACAACTCAATTATATCCCCAGCTCCTTTCCTTATTTTGAGAGAGGTTCTTGCTGAGTTGCCTAGCCTGGCCTTGGACTTCTATTCTGTCTCAACCTCCAGAATAGCTTAGATTACAGGCATCTGCCACCAACTCAGAAAAGAGGGACCTTCTGGTGTTACAGTCCACAGCTCCATGAGGGCTTCCCAGGCCACTATCAGGTTGTGAGAGGGGCATGAGGCAGAGGGAACCCCATCCTGTGCTCTGCAGAGTGGTCACTGGGTCTAGTGCTGTCCTGAGTCCCCATACTCACCAGGTCCTCGATGATCTCCTGGATGCGCTTCTTGGCAGCCTCCACACAGTCCTTGGCACCCTTGAGGGTGACCTTGTCGCTCTGTGTGCCGGAGCGTGGGAAGCTGACCATCACCCCACCATACTCCTCGGCAATCTCCCGCAGCACCTGACCCCTTCTGATGACAAAATGGCGGTGGTGTTTGGGATCCACCAGCATGTAGTCTTCAACCACGTTGTCCTATAGTGTTCAGAGAAGAATGGAGGATGAGCCGGCCCACCAAGGGTGTCAGATGGAGCCCATGACTGAGGCCCTGCTCCCTACCAGGTTCTGGATCAGGGCCTCCAGCTCTCTCTGTGCCTCCCGGACAGCATCCTCTTTTCCTATGATGGTGATCAGGTCCTGGTCCTTATCCTCTGCAGCTGGGAATATGATGCGGGCTCCGGTGCTGTCTCGCACCTTGCGAATTTTACCACCCCCTTTGCCAATGAGGAATTTGTGGTACTCTGGCTTGGCTCGGATGTCCACAGTGAAACTCTTGGTTTGCTGCAGAAACAACCCCAGGTGTGTCAGCTCCACTCACGTGCCAGGACCATAGTGCAGAGAAGGAGCATCAGGCCCCAAGACTCGATGCTACAGCAACTCCCCCAACTCCCCCAAGTCACCTCATTGGATAAAGACCTACAGACTGCACTGGTAACCCCATGATCAAGCACAGCTCAGAGGCCCAGCTGCACCACTCAGCAGTGACTGAACCTCACCTGGCTGCCCCTGATCTGCAGTGTACAGCCACCAGACAGGTGAGGTGCGGGCAGAGTGCACCTCTGGGGAGGTCCTGTCCCAGCAATCTGTACTCCCTGGTCTGGACAGCCACAACCCAGATCACAGCATGCAGAAGGTTCTCAGTGTGTGGCAGCACAAGCCCTGTGTGTGACACCATGGGGGCAGGCCCAACAAGAGCTGGCATTGTCACCTCCTGACAGATACCAGTTCCTTAGGCAGGCTCATCTGGGAAATGGTGACTCGCACCACCACGGTGCCTCTTGGCTTCCTGTAGACCTGCCACTGGCGCACTGAACTTAGAGGAAGGATACAGAGAAAGAAATGATCGACTAGCATGCAAAATATGTGCTTGTTCTCTCCTTTGGTGCTGAGGATGGATTCCAGAGCCTGAGCTACATCCCCAGACCTTTTTTATTTTTAAACATGATCTCACCAAGTTGCCAAGACTGAGCTTGAATTTGCATTTCTCCTGCTTCAGCCTCCTAGAGGGCTGGGAATATAGACATGTACAAACATACCTTGGGAAGAAGTTTATTATCTTTTAAAATGTTTATTTCACCAAATATCACGACAATCTACTAGAGTGGTAACACGGTTCAGGAATTTAATTCTTTCCACAATTCTAGTTGCAAACTGAATTGATGCGAACCAAATCAAATTTAATGGTCAGGTTCAAAGTTGACCTTATGGGGAAATTTGATTTGGTTCTTGTCCAGTCTGGTTTGTGGCCACAACCATGGAAAGAATTAAGCTCCTGGGCCGGAGGGTTAGCTCAGTGGTTCCGGTGCCTGCCTCGCAAGCGTAAGGTCCTGAGTTCGATCCCCGGTAACCACATATAATGCTGGGCGTGGAGACACGCCCACCAACAATCAACACCGCATACCACAGTGCCGGACGTGGTGGCTCACGCCTGTAATCCCAGCACTCGGGAGGCAGAGACAGGAGGATTGCTGAGTTCGCGGCGGCTTACCCAGGCACCATAGTGAGCTCAGGGCCAGCCTGAACTACAAAGTGAGACCCTGACTCAAAAAGCAAAAAAAAAAAAAAAAGAATTAAGCTCCTGAGATGAAGTACCATTGTATTCTTTGGATAGTCACAAATAACATTATCTAAAGGCCAAAGAATCGGGTAAACCCAGCCCTGCAATATAGTAAAAGATAACACCAAAACCAAAAGAGAGGGCCGGAGGGTTAGCTCAGTGGTTCCGGCACCTGCCTCACAAGCGAAAGGACCTGAGTTCGATCCCCGGTTACCACATATAATGCTGGGTGTGGTGGCTCACGCCTGTAATCCCAGCACTCGGGAGGCAGAGACAGGAAGATTGCTGAGTTCGCGGCGGCTTGCCTGGGCACCATAGTGAGCTCAGGGCCAGCCTGAA
>PVIC010036219.1:0-18681 GCA_004025085.1 Thryonomys swinderianus
GCACCCATGAGTCCATTCCCAGTACTACAACTAAGAAAAGGTGTTAAGACCTTTAAGTATGCTTATCAGTAAAATTTATCAATTGGATTAATTCTCAGTGGTGCAAGAATCACATAAAACTAATCCCCTGCATCCTGGCTTTGTGGACTTCTTTGCCGGCATTCCTACAAAACCACAGGTTTACCAGCTTGCACACGAGGCTGAGCCATGGAATGTTTGTAGAAAGATGACCTAAGTTTTGAGTTCTCATGCATGTGTGCTCACCCTTAAGATAACATGCTCCAGTCTGTGTTCCAGTTTTTGAAATTAGAGCAGTTTAGGTTGACAAAAAAATTAAGCAGAATGTACAGAGTTCTCAAAATCCTCCTCCCACCTCCCCCACTCCCACATCTTTATCTCCAGCAGATTTCTAGTCATTGGCATCTGGCAATAGTGCAGTACCATTTGTCCTTGTGAGTATACTCCATGGATTTTGTCAGTCACACAATGCCATGTTCTAGATTGGCAGAATCATACAGGAAAATTTATTGTCTTCAGTGAAAACTGTGGCCCATCCACTCATTCCTTGCCTAGCAACAACAGATTTTGTTGTTGTCTCCATAGTTTTGGCTTTTCCAGAATGTCATATAGTTGCATCATACAGTAGAATTCTCAGATTGTCTTACTTTACTTAGTGATGTGCATTTAAACTTCCTCTGCATGATTTTGGGGTTTGAACATTAACTTATTTTATCGCTAAACCATATTACATTGCATCTATGTACCATAGCTTTTATCTATTTTCCAGCTGAAGGACATTTTGGTTGTTTCCAAGTTTTAGGCAGTTACAAATAATAACACAATAAATACCATGTGCAGGCTTTTTGAGTGGATGTAAGTTTTAAACTCCTTTGGGAGAATACCAGGGAGCATAATCGTTGGATCATAAATTAGGATTATATATATATATATATATATATTTTTTTTTTTTTTTTTTGCTTTTGAGACAGGGTCTTGCTTTGTAGTTTAGGCTGGCCCTGAGCTCACTATGGTGCCCAGGCAAGCCGCCGCGAACTCAGCAATCCTCCTGTCTCTGCCTCCCGAGTGTTGGGATGACAGGCGTGAGCCACCACATCCGGCATTGTGGTATGCGGTGTTGATTGTTGGTGGGCGTGTCTCCGTGCCCAGCATTGTATGTGGTAACCGGGGATCGAACTCAGGACCTTGCGCTTGCGAGGCAGGCGCCGGAACCACTGAGCTAACCCTCCAGCCCTATATTTGTTTTTTTATGAAACTACCAAGAGTGTCTTCCAAACTGCTTGAACTGCTTGAATTTTGCCTCATATCCTCACCCCAGGCCGCGGAATGGTCAGTGTTTTGGCTATTCTATCAGGCATTTAGCAATGTCTTATTGTTCTTTGCATTTGCAATTTTGAAACAACATGATGTAAAGCATCTTTTCATATGCTTACTTCCCACCTTCCCATCTTCTTTTGGAGGTATTTTTTCAGATCTTTTGCCCATTTAAAAAATTGTATTACTTCTTTTCTCAGATACATTAATTATATATCCTTTCTTTCAGTCTTTAAGTTCTAATTTTCTTCACAATGTCTTTCACAGAGCAGAAGTTAATTTTAATGAGGTCTAGCTTGTCAACTCTTCCTTTCAGGGGTCATATCTTTAGTGCTATATCTAATGGTCATTGTCACTGCCAAACCCCAAAGATACATAGATTTCCTTCTATATTATCTTCTAGAAAACTTAGGTTTCATGTTTACATTTAAGTCTGTGATCAATTTTGAGATAGATTCTGTGGAAGCTGACAGGTCAGTGTTTAGATTCATATTTTTCCATGTATATGTCCAATTATTCCAGCCCCATTTGTTGAAAAAACCTACCATTTCACCATTGTGCTGATTGTATTCCTTCAACAAAGGTGAGATAATTGTATTTTCCCCGTATTTCTGTGCTTTTTACTCTGTTCTATTGACCTGCTTGTCTGATCTTTCATCAACATCACACTGGACATTTCAGGTTACCGCAAGTTCTGAAGCTGACAATCAGAGTCCTCCAACTTTGGTCTTCATTGTTATTATGTGGGTACTTAGACACTTGATTTGCATTCATTTGGGCCTCTTTGATTCCTAGTTGCATTTTCTTTGATTTAGACTCAACCCCAGGCCTGACTGATGAGGAACATCATGCTCTTATCCTTGCCTTTCATGCCTGAATATTTCTTTTTCAACACTGCAAGTGTCTAGTATTGATATCAGTATCCCCTTTCCAGTACCACTGGCCTCCCCTCCTTCCTCGTGTTGGTGTGCATCAATTTCTCTTCACTATCAGAGGGTAAAATACACTTAAGTTAAATCTGATGTACTTTTCTCTGTCTGCAATAAAGAAAGTCAAATTGCTCCATTTGAATCAGGAGTGGCAGTCAGTGAACAAGTGAGGGACACTATGTTCAGATAGCAGTAAGAATTAAGGGGCAAGATCACTAGAAGGGGCTGTGCTATGGCCACAGACAGGGAAGAAGTTTCCCACAGGCTGCTCTCTGAAGAAAGCTTGGCCAACCACGTGTGGATCTAGGTGAGTGCCACAGGCAGACAAGGAATGGCCTCACTAGATGTGCTCTGGTATGCAAGAAGCCCTATGTGGTTAGAGAGGAGAAAGCAGTGAGCTAGGCCATACAGGTCCTTGTCTTTGGTCTAAAGATGTGGAGTTAATTTTTTTTTTTTTGAGACAGGGTCTCGCTTTTGTAGTTCAGGCTGGCTCTGCTCTCACTATGTAGTCCAGGCAAGCCTTGAACTCAGAAATCCTCCTGTAAAGATGTGTAGTTAATTTTACTGTTGTTGTTTTGCTTTGAAGCTGTAGCCTGAACTCAGGGCCTTGGAACTGAGTGCCTCTGAGGCATTTTAAAATTTTTAAATATAAGGCCTTTCCAAATCACTAAACTTCCCAGGCTAAACTCTTCCTGCCTCAGCTTCCCAGGTGTACACCACCACACCTAGCAAAACTCAGGTTTTATTTTGAGCGGTATATAAAAGTCTTTGCAGGATTGCAGTAGATGAGAGATGTGCTTTAACCCCTGGAGTTAGAAATGTTATTCTAGATGGCATTTATATAACAGACTACAAGGAGGTAAGGGACAAAGTAGGGGATACAATGGAAGTTGTTTTAAGAATTTGGGTGAGATGGCTGGAGATTTAGCTCAATGGTTCCAGCACCTGCCTCACAAGCGCAAGGTCTTGAGTTTGATCCCAGTAACCACAACAGTGCTGGGCATGGTGACTCGTGCTGGGCATGGTGTCTCATGCCCACCAGCAATCAATACCACATACCACAGTGCTGGGTGTGGTGCCTCACGCCTGTAATCCCAGCTCTTGGGAAGCAGAGGCAGGAGGATTTCTGAGTTGAAGGCTTGCCTGGGCTACTTAGTGAGCTCAGGGGCAGCCTGAACTACAAAGTGAGACCCTGTCTCAAAAAAAAAAAAAAAGAATTTGGGTGAGATATTGTGTGTGTGTGTCTAATCAAACAAAACCAAGGGAATTTATGCATATGTTGGCAGGTAGATGGAAGGAGACCCACAGGAAACAGGAAGGTCTTGATTTAGCTGCTGGGAGAGTAGAGTCTTCTAGAGCAGGTCAAGAGGAGGTTGACTGGTGCTATCAAGAGGAGAGGTCAGATTTTTTTGTTGCTGTTTTTATTTTCTTTTATTTTTAAGGCAGGGTCTTGCTTTGTAGTGCAGGCTGGTTCTGAACTTACTATGTAGCCCAGGCAAGCTTCAAATTCTGCAGTCTTCCTGCCTCTGCTTCCTGAGTGCTGGGATTACAGAGGTGAGCCACGATACTCTGCATTACCAAGAGGTCTGTTTTGAGATGTGTTAGACCTGAATGGGTTCCATGCATCCCGGGGAATGAGGGAGTAGACAGTCTGAATTCACAGTGCAAGACTCTGGAAATATGTCCAGGTATGATCAGCATAGTGTCTGTCTGCTGGGTATGGCCTGGATGGGTTCATTGATGAAGAAGAGCAATGGTTTCCAGACTGTATTCTGCAAAATCTGGGGGCTATGAGTGGAATTCAGCAGTGAGGTCTGGAATGTAAGATGCTCTCTTCTGAGAGAAGCCAAGAAGACAGCAAGATAGTATCAGAAACACTGGTCTGAAAGCCCTTCAAGGAGACAGAAAGCCTTGGCCTGGCTCTCAGCCACATAGACCAAGATAGTACTGGCAGAGATGAAGGACTTGGTGATGGGAGGTCCCTGCTGACCTTGGCAGAGCTCTTTCATTGGATGGGCTGGCAATGTTGGTGAGTTTTTCCCTTTCCTAATCATTTTAGCTCCATTAGCTATTGACGCCAGCACTAAACAGAACATGGAGGATATCTTTAGTACCCATCCATCATCTTAGGGGTGGAAACCTGGTCTGAATGGCAAGTGTTTCCTGAAGCGTCCTTTTTGTCTTTGGTGGATTAGGGAGCAAACAGGACAGGGAGAACATCCAGGCCTGAAAAACATCTCATGCCAAGATGACACTGAAGCATATATGACTCCAGAGGGCAGAAGGGACACAAGATTTGCACTCAGGCCAACTCAGTCCCTTGTAGAGCCATGAGTCAGCCCAGGGCATATGACTCCTTCTGAAATCATCCCTTACCCCTCCCTTCTTTTTCTCCTTCCTCCTCCTTTCTGTCTTTCCCTCTCAGCTTCCCTCCCCTGTGACACTTTGGTTCTTAGCCCGGAAGCACGCACTGAGAACTTTCCTTCTAGGTCCAGCTCTCAGTGGTAAGGTGAGACTAAGAGCAACATGCTGAGGACACAGAGCCTCCCCACACTGGGACCTATGCTCAATGCAGTGGGTTGGAGGGGCCTGGGGCTCCTGAAGTCCTTGTTAGGGCACCACACTTAATTTGCCTAGATTACTGCTTCCCCCAGGAGATAAGATGGATGTGTTTTGTACACTTGTCTTGAAGCTGGTGCTTTCGGTTAAGACTTTGGAGTCACATATTGGCTTTATGGGGTGCTTTTACTCAGACGTGCCTGGGCAATTTGTTGTGAGGAAGGGGAAGGGGCCTGGAAACATGCCACATGGGCAGATGTTGCAATCAGCAGATACTCATCCCAGCTTTGACAGTCTGTGGTAGCCGCGTCTTTCCTCCAGTAATCTAATAAAATTTAAAATAAAATGCTAGGATTTAAAATGTGTGCTAATGAAACTTTTCCTTCTCTTTATGCCCTTCGATAGCTCCTTAAGCTTCTATTTTTCCTTTCTACAACCTAAAAGATACACATATTTTCAAGCACAATGCCTGCAGCCTCCTACTCCACTCTACCAACTCCAGGAAGGGTAACTCCACAAGCCACCAATACACACTTGACCATCCCAGGACTGTGTATGCTTTGAATGCCCAAAGTACCAGGGATGCTTGCAGGCTTCTCTCCACTTTGTGTTTATCCAAACATAGAATAGGAAAAAGGTTCATCTTAGATGGACTTCTTCCCCCAGACAAGTGTCAGAGTGAGCACTCCTCTAGCCAGAATCTTCCCTGCAGTGTGAGGAAGTCCTGTCTGACACATGGTTTCTTCTATCATCTCTCCTTCTCCTGAGTGTTGCTGAGCAGCCAACTAGAAAAAAAAATGTGAGTGTAATTAAGAAAATGGATGCTTTGCTTCCAGATTTTTCCACTTTCTTCCCATTAAAGATAGACAAGTGTGAAATCACAAAAGAGTCTTACTGGGAGTTGAAAAATCTCTCTAGAGTTACAGACCTCACTAAGAATTATATTTTCATCCTGTAATGAGGGAAGTTCTGACATAATGACATCAGAAATCAGTGTGTCAGAGCCTCAGAATTTCAGAGCTTCCATTCTGACTGCCCAAAGGATTACACAATGTGACACTGACGTATTCCCAAATGTGGCCTCTCTTTTCTCTCTCTCTCAGCTCATTGACAAATGTAACTTGATTTTCAGTTTAATTAAGAGTGAAATTATCAATAGTGCAGTGACCATGAGTAGCCTATCCTCATTCAAAATAAAATAGCTCTTTTCAAGGTTATGATTATAAAGTGACTTTAGAAGAGTTAGATTTTAAAAGAGTCAGAAAGGAACCTAGAAAATTATAAAAGTCATACTTAAAATCACCCCACAGAGGTATATTTTATTCTTTCAAACAGTATAATGGTCCACACACAATAGCCTGCAGCTTCCGGTGATACTGCAGGGATGACTGCAGTTAGTACAGAGTGCAGGGGTGATGAGCACAGAGCTGAGTGGTCACCCCAGTGGGTGCCCACAAGTCAGCCTCTTGCTGAGGACAGTGAAGGTGTGTGCTGTACTATGCACTGACATACATGCTGAGCCATTTCTGTACAGAAGAGCTTTCAAAGGATCCCTTACTGGGGCTTTAGCTCAGGTTGCTCTGGTGCTGACTCCAAGTACTGCAGAGAGAGCCAGCCATAGGCTGCACAACAAACTCCACCGATAACTGGAAACTTCCTCCAAGTAAGATGGCTGTGAATTGCAGGCCCCACAGTCTAAATTTAATAGGTTTTTATTTAAGAAATAAGTGATTCAAGAAGAATAAAATCGTACCCAGGAAGTTATTGGATAACTCACTTTTCTGTGTGATGACTCATAAGTGAAGCATTCTATGTGATTGGCTTTCTAATCCTTCTACACACACCTATGATCATTATTTAACTCCTAGTACAGAGGAGAGCTCACAATGCCCTACCTTCAGCCAGTTGCTTATCTAACAATTATTTCAGTTGTGCGTACTTTCAGTCACTTCGGAGTATTTTCTACAGACTTAGCATATTAAACCCCAGAGATGCAAAAATAAAAGGAAGCACCCAGACAGTGGCCTGGAAGCCACTGCTGGTAAAACCCAGTCTTCACTCTTTGTGCTGAAAGACACTGCTATCATATTTTATTCTTGTAGAAAAAAATACTTGGCTTTTCTATCTCTAGAGAAATCTCTCTTTTTTTGATATGAGTTATTTTAGTGGCTATTTAGTAATACTTAAAGGAGCATAACACATTTTTATACTGATATTTAGGAAATTGATCTTATTTCTTTAAGATAAGAAACAATGCATTATTCTTTATGCTTTATTTGTGGTTGCGTGTTTTATATAATCAACTAAGTGGAATTTTTTTTTTTTCCTTTTTGAGACAGGGTCTCGCTTTGTAGTTCAGGCTAGCCCTGAGCTCACTATGTAGTCCAGGCAAGCCTCGAACTCAGCAATCCTCCTGTCTCTGCCTCCCGAGTGCTGGGATTACAGGCATGAGGCGCCACACCCAGCACTGTGGTATGTGGTATTGATTGCTGGTGGGCGTGAGTCACCACACCCAGCATTGTATGTGGTTACCGGGGATCAAACTCAGGACCTTGCACTTGCAAGGCAGGTGCTGGAACCACTGAGCTAACCCTCCAGCCTAAGTGGAATTTTTTTGTTATTGTGAATAATCTTCACTGAAAGACTAGGGTGGATTTGTTTATTTGAGGATAGGGTGAAAAAATACTAATTTAAACTGCAGGGTAGTTACTAATATAATTGTTGTTATATGTAAAGATTTGATATTAGTGACAGTTTACAATAAGAAAATTACATTAATCAATAGCAAAAGTCTATTCTCTAATCAAGATTATATGGGTAATGGGAGATCTACTCATAGTTACTTAGTCCTATTTCAAGATTAGAAATGTTCCACTATTTCTTTCCTTTAGTAAAGAGTGATGACATAGAAAAGAGAAGGAAAGATTTAATTATCAGCTAGAAAGACAAGTAACGTAGCAAAAAAAAACCAGCAGGAATTTGGTGTGGAGAAATAGAAGGACAGGTAAATACTGAGAAGACACATGGAGGTAAGATTCTCTGAGTACTGAGGCCAATGTCTTCAATAGTTCTACCTTGCTGCTCTTCCAGCAGGTTTAACATTTCTTTTTTAATATTTAGATTTTAACCCACTTTGATTTCAGTTTAGTGCATAGTGAGAGATATGGGTCTAGTTTTAATCTTTGGCAAGTTGAGACATAGCTTTTCAACACCATATTTGAAAAGTCTATCATTCCTTTAAGGAGGGTATTTGTCTCCCTTGTCGAAGAAGAGGTGGCACAGTGTGTCTAGAATTGTTTCTGCATCTTCCAATCTGTTCCATTGATCATCAGATCTGCTTCTTTGCCAGTACTGTGCTGTTTTTATCACAGTAGTATTGTAGTATAGTTCCAAGTCTGAAATTGTGATACCTGCCTTGTCTTTGTTGCTTAGAATTGCTTTTGCGATTCTAGGTCTCTTCTGGTTCCGGATGAATTTTTGGAATGCTTTCTCTAGTTCTGTTAAGTATGCTGCTGGAATTTCATTCAGGACTGCATTAAATCCATATGCCAATTTTGCAAGTGTGGTCATTTCCACCATATTGGTTCTTCCTACTCAAGAACAAGGGATGTCTTTCCATTTTTTGATATTTTGTTTAATCTCTTTTTAAAGACTTCTATAGTTTTCAGAGTAGAGGTCTTTTGCTTCTTTTGTTAGATTGACTCCTAGGTATTTTGTGGTTTTTTTTTTTTTTTGGATCCCATTGTGAAAGGAATTGTTTCCCCAATTTCTTTTGCAGTGAATCTGTTGTTTATATATAAGAAAGCTACTGATTTTGGGGGTGTTGACCTTATATCTAGCTACTCTACTGAATCTGGTCAATAAGTCTAGAAGTCTTTTGGTGGAGCTTTTGGGGTTTTCTATATAGAATATTATCTTGTCAGCAAATAATGACAGTTTAACTTCTTTTTGTATCTTTTTTCCTTTTATTTCTTTTCCTTGTCTGATTCCTGTCGCTAATGTTCCCAGAACTATATTGAGTAGATCAGACGAGATCAGGTGCATCCAGGGTAGAATGGCTATAGACACTATATTGAATACAAATGGTGATAATAGGCATACTTTTCTTGTTCTTGATTTTAATATGAAATATTTCAGCTTTTTATGTTTGGGATAATAAGGCTGATGGTTTTTCATAGATGGCTTTATCAGGGTCAGATAAAGACCATCTACCCCAATTTTCTGTAGGGCTTTATCATGAAAGGGTGTTGGATCTCTCAAACACTTTCTTCATCTATTGAGATGGTTATATGTTTTTGTCTTTGACTCCATTAATATAATATATTACATTTATTGATGTATGTATGTTGAACCAAATTTCCATCCCTAGGGTGAATCGCACTTGGTCAGGGTATATTATCTTATTGATGAACATTTGGATTTGGTTTTTTGTTTTTTTTGTACAGGGAATTGAACTTGGGACCTTGAGCTTTGCGAGGCAGGTGCTGTAATCACTGAGCTAAACTAGATCCGCTCTGTACTCTGTTTCCTGGTATCTTATTGAGGATTTTTATATCTATATTCATTAGAGAGACTGGCCTGTAGTTCTCTTTTTTTAGTTGGATCTTTTTCTGCTTTTGTAATCAAGGTAATGCTTCCTTTCTTAAATTAATTTGAAAGTACTGCTTCGCTTTCAATTTCATTAAAGAGTTTGAGAAGTAGTGGAATTAGCTTTTTCCTAGGAAAAGAAATTAAACTGTCATTATTTGCTGACAAAGTGATCTCTGTGTAGAAAAGCCCCAAAGCTCCACCAAAAGACCAATAAATTGGGTTTATTGGTACATTTTAGGAATACTTTATGTTCACATGCCTCTTCTGCAATTTGTGCCTGTACATAATACATTTTATATATTCTAGATATTAATCCTCTGTCCAGGTAATAGCTGGTAAATTTTTTCCCATCCTTTTAGATTGTCTCTTCATTCTGTTGGTTGCTGTTCAGCTTTTTGATTTGATATGATCTTATTTGTTGTTTCTCAATATTATTTCATACGTTCTTGAGGTCCTGTTCAGAAAGTCCTCACCTATACATATGTCTTCAGAAATTTTACCTATTTTATCTTCCATCAGATTGTGTTTCTGATTTAATATTTAGATTTTTGGCCCATCTTGATATTTGTTTAGTACCTGGTGAAATTTTTGTTTAGTACCTGAGTCAAGATTCAATTTTCTGCATTTAGATGTCTGGTTTTCCTATTTGTTAAAGAAGTTACTTTTTCTCCAGTATATGTTTTTGACCCCTTTATCAAAGATCAAAGAGCTGATATGACTGTGGTTGTTTCTGCTTCCTCTATTCTCTTCCATTTGTATACATGTCTGTTTTTGTGCCAGTACCATGATTTTTTAGTCATAGTGGCTTTGCAATATAACTTCAAATCTTGGATTGTAATGTTACTGGCTTTCCTTTTGTTATCCAGGGTTCTTGCTATTCTGGATCTCTTCTGGTTCCATATGAACTTTAGAATTGTCTTCTCTAAGTCTGTGAGAAATGCTATTAGTATTTTGATTGAGATTGTGTTAAATCATTTTTTAAATAAATTGAGTTTATTGGTACATTTTAGGAATATATAATATTCATATTCCTCTTCTGCAATTTGTGCCTGTACATATCTTCATTCTTATTTTTTTCCATTGTCCTGCCTTCCCTTCAACCACCATATACATATGCTTTGCTTTCATTTTTTTTCCTTTTTGCCTTCAGAATTTTTCTGTTAAATCTATATATCAGTTTTGGGGATATGGCTACTTTAATTATACAGTTTCAGCCTCTCTGGGAATGGGGATATCTTTTCATTTTCTGATGTCTTCCTCAACTTCCTTTTTTAGTGACAATTTTCATTGTAGAAGTCCTTTATTTTCTGGATTAGGTCAATTCCTAAATATTTGATTTTTCTGGATGGTATTATGAATGATATTGTTTTCCTAATTCTTGCTCAGTGAGTTCATTATTAATATATAGGAATGCTATTGATTTTAATGTGTTTATTTTGTATCCTGTTATATTGCTGAATTTGGTTAATTTTAGGAGTCTTCTGGTGAAATATTTTGGCTCTTGTAAGTACAGGATCATGTCATATACAAAAACAGTACTTTCTTTGGAGGACTATGTTGAACAGGAGTGGTGATAGTAGACATCCTTGTCTTTGAACTCAGATTTCTGAAATCTGGTCCCATTCTGTACACCAATGATGTATCTCCCAGAGCTGGACTGTGGACCCAGCCGGTACATTGCTGCCCACTGGGAGGAGCAAGTGTTAATGTTTTCCTGGGCCAGCACATCAATTTGGGAACCACTGATGATGGTCAGGGAAGGCAAGAGATAGGAGCAAAGTGCAACATGTATTTGAAATCTTAAAAATGTATTGCAGTAAAGGAGATAGTACCATCAATCCTCTTCTACACGCTCATTCCATTATTCCTGCCATTTCTGGGAACCCTACATCCCCAGTTTAGTTTCAATGTTGTGACTGCCTCCGTATATTAAATCTACTCAGATCCAAAAGATTTATTTTTCGTGGTCATTTTCACTTTGGGGAAGAGCCAGAAATCATACAGTAACATAACTGGTGAATAAGGCAGATAAGGAGACATGAAATATTTTTATTTGGCAGAAATTTCTGTAAACAAAGTTGATTGATAAAAGATGATAGAAATTACAGTAATTGTTTACATTTTTTTAAAAATTTATTATAATAGAGACATTAATCTCCTTTCAAAAATACTCAAAATACCTATCTTGCTTTGAACACACTATTCCATCATTCCTGGCCATATGACTTTTACTATAATAATTTTTAAAATATTTAACATTCACCATAGTTTTTAATCAGCCAATGTATGCTGGACTGGGTCAGCAGAGATCCAGTTTCCTCCAGAAGTATCAAGAGAGAGTGGGATAACTGAGTCCAGTGCTCCTCTCTGGAGGTCACAGGAGAAGCTGCAAAACCACATAGATCTCTGAGTCTGGATGCAGAAATTGTTCAATCAGATTTTCCACACCCCAACCCTGCCGAGGACTCCCTGATGAGGTTACGGAGTGATTTCCAGTTAGCTGGCCAGATGCATTTCTGTAAATCGAAGTAAAGTGGGATGTCTATAGCAATACCTGGGAGGCAGACTTAAATTAGCAATAGGATTTCTGTGAAGCAATAAATCAAAGTGATGAGGAGGATGACAGTAAGATCCCAGAAGACAATTAATTTGTCAGTGATTCACATGACTTAGTCCTTTTACTGAGCTATATGCTAACTTTGTGATTCAATTTGAAACTATTAAGAAACTTTCGGTTTGAGGAATTGAAAGTGAGCATTTTTTGATTAGACCCTTTAGGTTACACTTAGGATAGGAAGTAAATCAAATATCTTTGTTCTTATGTTCTTAGATATTGTGCCTCTTTCTGCATCTTATTTCAGCAGTGTGGTTTCTGTCCTCTATAGCAATTTTCAAACACCCTATGATTGTCCTGTTCTTCCCTTAACAATATCTATAACATTTCAGTTTTAATGCAGGTTGATTGTCTTTTTCCATGAGAGTTGAGAACTTTCTAGCTTTAGGATGCTAAGTAATTTTGCATTGTATCTTGTGTATTGGTTCTCCTACTGAGGCCAAGTAAGAGGATGAGAAGAAGAGAAAAGTAGCATAAATTCACCCAGTCTTGAAATGGGGTTTAGGGGGTAAATAATGAGGAAAGAAAAACATTAATGGTAAAAAAAAAAAGAAACAAAGCTTGTGTATATAGGGCAGGGAGGTGGTAGGGTGAGTAAGGAAAGGGAAAAATGAGAATTAAGTTGTGTCATATACTGGTACAAATTCTCAATGTGGAGTGTAACTGTGATGTGTATGTATAATGTACCAATAAAATGTATCAATAAAAATATTCACCCAGTTTTGGGCTTGGTGCTCCACAGGCTGCTTGGTCCTCAGAGTTCTGACACCTTTGGCTGTGATTACACTGCAGCCTCACTGCACATCTATTACTAACAAATTGTGTGCGTGGGAGAAGGAAGAAGGATGTGGTATCCATAGTCTTCCCTAAATTAAAGCTCTCCTTTCTCCATCCATAGCCAGGATCAAAGGGCTGTGGACTTCCAAGTTTCGGACTGTGACCATTAAAACAGGAAATAAGATGGGGGGGGGAATTTGGAACCTGTTCAGAGGCTTCAAATCCTTTCTCTTTCTTCAGTCCAGCTGGCACCACATGATTTTCAAAGTTCAAATACATTTTTAGTTCAACCTCTCCAAGTTTTATACTTTTATTAGTACAAGACTAGGTGGAAGATTTTCCATACTTATCCTCACCTGGAAATGAAAACTTAGAGGTTCATAATCAGTGTCCTTTCTGTTACCATATTTTTGTCATCTTTGTCAACTTGAGCTTTTGAATTTGTCTCTACCAAAGACAAAGTGTGATGACTTACAGATAGTACTCCTTATCTATATTCATTACTTTTTCTGGATTGGTAAATATTAATAAATGCCACTTAAAACATAAGTGACACTCCAAGCAAAAAGGCATGGATGAAGAATGTATTTGTTAGCTGTCTTCTTGCTGGACACAGTATCCAACAGCTACAATCTTGAGGAGTAGAGGTTTAATTTGATTCACATTTTAAGGGGACTCAGTTCATAAGAAGCCAGCTCCAAGGCAGAAATTTCATGGCAGAGGGGTATGGTACCCTGAAGCTACTGATTTAGTGGAGGCTGGAAAGATGAGCAGTGCCAGAGGAAGGGAGGAGATAGATGGAGATGACCCCTCTATAACCCATAGGCACACCCAGTGCTCCACCAGTCACCTGGGTCGGTGGCTCCCAAGCCAGTCATGTTGACAAAATCAGTGCAAATGTCCATTCTAGGAGCAGCAAGTTGCCCAAACGACATAATTTTAGCATCAGTTTTGGTAAGTAGTGGACAAATGCAGGTAAAATGGATTTTATCCTGACACCACAAACAGAAGTGCCATGGCCATCCTTGGGAAGAGGATCTGGTGACCAGTGTACAGAATAAATAGACTAGAGCTCCCTACAGGGCATATCAAAGTATTTTTCTGAATTAGGAATGCTGAAGTGCAACTTGGGAGGAGGGAATATGTGGAAGTGACATTATGAGGGGTTGGGTTAAACAGCATACTAGGAATTATTTTAAAGTCATTTTTTTGTGTGTGTGGTACTGGTATCAAACTCGGGGCTTTATACTTGCAAAGCAGGCACAATACCACATGAGCCAAATCCCCAGCTCAAAAATAATTTCTAAAAGGATCATCCTGGAAATGAAAACAGCAATTATACTGATTAACAGGGCAAAAATAACACGCATAATCTTAGGCAACTGAGATATTATTGGGGTTTTCCAGTGGGGATGAAGAACAGAAAGTTGGAAAGATAAACCAGAATTTGAGGAAAAGGAACAATTTGAGGGAATCGTGGTAGAGTTATGAGGTCAAAACTATAAGAACAGATGAAATACATGAAAAAAGTAAGCTAAAATATGAAGCATCAAAACAGAACTTTAAAGAAGCATTCAGTTTTTGAAGATGGGATGAAAAAGTACAGGAAGTTAGAGAGATAAGACAGTCAAGTTATGGCAATCAAATAGAAATAAAATGGAAAGTTTTGAGAAGCAACAAATTATTAATTATAATTTGCCTTCTGAGTAGTTTGCTTTTTCTTTTCACCTCACTGATCCCTCAATTGCTTTCTTTTTTAAAAACATCTTTGCGGTACATGTTTATCTTCCTTGTGTGGAGTTGGTACCTACATATCCAAATTCCCTCCTTAATACTTTATCCTTCTTTCCTCCTCTCTCTCTCCATCAATTGATCCCCTTCCCTCCTGAGAATGATCCATCTCCTTACTTGCTATTATCTATCTTTTGTTTTGCTCTTTTTTTACTCTGAATTTCTCCTTTAAGACAACAACATATTAGATAAATGGGAACTAAAACAACACTGATATTCCATCTTACCCCAGAAACAATGACCATCACCATGAAATCAAATAATAACAAGTACTGGGGAAGCCACAGGGAAAAGGAACACTTCTACATTATTGGTGGGAATGTAAACTACTACAACCACTACAGAAATCAATGTGAAGGTTCCTCAAGAAATTGAAGCTAGAAATTCCATTTGACCCAGGTATTCTCCTTTTAAAGATCTTCCCAAAGGAGTTAAAGATGTCATATTGCAGGGCTACATGCACACTCATGCTTGTAGCAGCACAATTTCTAATAGTTAATTCTTGGAAGTGGCTTATATGTCCATCAACAGATGAATAGATAAAATCTGGTATTTACACACAGTGGAGTACTGCACTACCATTAAGAGGTTTAGAGTTGAGTCATTTGTAGGAAAAATGGATACATCTTAAGACTATAATATTAAGTAAAATAAGTCAGACATACAAACACAAAGCTATGTTTTATAAGGAGGGAAATATCAATACACTTTGGAGGAAGATGCAAGAAGGAGAAGGAGTCCAAGGGCCACTTCAAGATTCCTGATATATACACCGCTGAATTCCTATCACTCATATCTCACAGAGTAGGTGCCCTCATCTCCCCATCTCTAAAACAGGACGATGCTTCCCCTGCCTATAGCTGCCTGCTCCAGGGACCTGAGCATAGATTGCTTTGTTCTCTCTCTGGGCTGAATATGGAGAGAGGGTTGGAAAGAAAAGCAGGGAGGAGGGAAGGAGAGAGTGGAGGGAGGGAGGGTGGCAGGTTCTCTGCAGCCCCGTCCTGAATAGCCCATGCACGAACAGGCTTTGTATCTTTAGAGAGTGCTGCCCAACTTTAAAATGACTAGTGCTGCCGCTAGGGTCATCATTACTGTGCGTATGTCAAAGATCATTCTGTACTCTACAAGAAGTTAAAAGTGAAAGCAGTCCTTTTACATTTACAAATATTCTTATGCCTTCTAGATTTAACTACAATAGTTGGATTTCACAGAAATGAGCGAAACTGATGAATGATTGCATCAATTTCTGAGCCTATGGAACTTGGGGGCATTGCTATAATTCACAAGGAAAAAAGGGAAACAGAAAGCTTGCTCAACTGTTCTTATATTTATAAGCTTGTTTTACCACAGAAAAGTTTACATGTGTGCTAGACACAGGCATAATTAATAAAAAAGCTACTTGATTTATAGACTCAATTAGTCTTCATCTAAAACCCAATTTATTTTAAGTAGTATAAATGTCACTGCTAAAAATCTTTAAGAAACAGGTTTTTTTCCCCCTCCCCAAGGGAGATATTTGAAAATAGTTAATATAAGGAAAATATCATACTACTAGCCACTTCCTTCCAGTTCTTAAAAGTAAAAACTTAATAAAATTACTCAGAGATTTTTTAATATGGAAGTTGATTACATTTCTTTTTGAGGTGAAGTCTATAAGAGAAAAAATACCTATCTAGAAATAATGTAGTCCATTATCTATCATCTATCTATCATCTATCTATATATCATCTATCTATCTATCTATCTATCTATCTATCTATCTATCTATCTATCTATCTATCTTTCTATCTATCTATCTATCTATCTATCTATCTATCTATCTATCTATCTATCTATCTATCTATCTATCTATCTATCTATCTACCTATCTATCTATCTGTCATCTATTTACCTAACCAATGATTATTCTCACTGGTAATTTAAGCTTAAATATTGATTTATAAACCTGGTTGCAAATTCAATATTAATTAATTTTGTATTTTTTCTAACCATAATGTTTACAGGGATACCTCAGCAAGTAGCCTTACAAGGTTACCCAAAGTAGTTAAAACAAAATGGTTTGTTTTCAGTGAGTTTTATTCTTTTCTCTTATTAGCAGTGTTCCACGTGCAACCAATGTTAAGGGCATATTTTTCCAATGTTCTCAAAATAAATTCATATTTTCCCATTAGAAAAATGTAAAAAACAAGCACATTGTTTTTTCCTGAGCAAATCATGCTTTCGGCCCCACAGCGTGAGAGGCACAATGGACCAGGCTGCTGCAGGAGGGAGGTGAAGGAAGCCAAGCAGGCCTGTTTCCAACTGATGACCTTTAGGAAGTTCACCAACTGTGAATATTCTTCCTGTTGCCAAAATAAGGAATGATTTCAAAGTCAGGGTGTAAATGGGTTGCTAAGGATGTGTTATGGGATGGGTTGTGCAGCCAGAGTGGTTGCTATGACCACTCTACACATTAGAAAAACGTCAGTTATTGTGAGGGCTCGGAAACTGTACCTGGTATCAGCTACACAGTAGAGGATGTGACATCAGGGCTCTTGCTGTAGCAACAGCCTGACCTCAGAAGTGCTTTTGAATAGTTTACCTTTGTTTGTGGGTTCACTGACTATGTTCTTGATAATGTTACCAGGATAGGCTAGGGAAGAAAGGAGTTTCCACATGGTCAGATGGAAATATTCACTTTTCTTTGTGATCAAATGGAACATTTCCAGAGGTCACCAGTAACAGACACTAGATCCTGTGTCGCTCCATCCAACACAAAAGAGACTCTTGTAGCCTGTCTCTTTTGTTTTCTCAATGGTGCTATAGAAGATATCCAAGATAATTATGAACTTCTGAAAGATCTTAATCCTCATGTGCCTCTTGGTAACAGCCAGGGTACTGTTTTCGTGCTGGCATTCTATGGAACTTTCTTTTAACTATTAAAGAAACAAACATTTAAACAAATATTAATGAACTCTATTCCAACTATCTCAAATTGAGAATTATAATTTTAGTACATTAGCATCTCTTCTTTTAAAACGAATTGGTAATATAGTTTTCAATTTGGTAAGTTTTCAAGTTTTCAATTTTCATTGGTAATATAGTTTTCAATTTCAGTCCTCTCCTTGCTCTAAAACTGATGAGTGTTTCTTATTTCACAATAAAAAAATTCAAATAAAAAAATAAAAGTGATGAGTGTCAGGAATTTAATGACTTTCCCAGGTCATTCAGACAAGCAGAAAGAGCAACATGTAGTTTTTTTTTTTAATCTGTTTTTCAAAGTGCACAAAACACACATTTATTTATATTCACTCTAGCAAATTGTTTTCTTCCCTTAACATCTTAAAAGATAAAATACTGTCTACTGTTATAAATCTATTCTTAGAAGTCTTGTTATTTAACAGTAATTTTCAGAATGGAATTAAAACAAAAGCACAATTATTAAAGAAAATCACTTCAAGTCATATTCATTTTATTTTTCCTTTGTTAGTTCTTTCACTTACATTGACTCTTCATTTTTTTTTCTATTTTGCATTCAGAGGGAACTGATGTTTTAATTTAAAAGATCTCTAACTATTAGGAGTACCTGAAAAAGATGATGTTACATGTAAGTGAATTTTTCAGTTAAATGAAGTACCTGATCTCTCTTTAATTAACAGGTTTTGAAAGAAATGCCTCTTAAAAAATTTCCTTAAAAATACAGTATCTTCTCACGCCTGTAATCCCAGCACTCAGGAGGCAGAGACAGGAGGATTGCTGAGTTCAAGGCTTTCCTGGGCTACATAGTGAGCTCAGGGCCAGCCTGAACTACCAAGCGAGACCCTGTCTCAAAAAAAATAAATAAATAAATAAAGGGCCGGAGGATTAGCTCAGTGGTTCCGGCGCCTGCCTCGCAAGCACAAGGTCCTGAATTCGATCCCCGGTAACCACATACAATGCTGGGCGTGGAGACTCACGCCCACCAGCAATCAATACCACATACCACAGTGCCGGGCGTGGTGGCTCACGCCTGTCATCCCAGCACTCGGGAGGCAGAGACAGGAGGATTGCTGAGTTCGAAGCTTGCCTGGGCTACATAGTGAGCTCAGAGCCAGCTCGAACTACAAAGCG
>PVIC010036220.1:0-18679 GCA_004025085.1 Thryonomys swinderianus
TTGCTCCCTGGTGGAAATGCAGCCTGCTGTGATTCTTGGCCTCTGCAGATGCCCAGTCTCGAGCACATACGTGAATCAAAGTGAATAGAAGAGCCTGTTTGGATTTCCTTCCGAGGCACCCCGACATAGACTGTATTGACAGCAGTGATAAAGAGACAAAATGAAATCCTAAACGGAGTGTAATGGCGCATGCTTGAAATCCCCAGCACTGAGGAGGCAGAGACCCTGTGAGTACCAGAAAGTTTGGGGCTGAAGCTCAGTGCAAAGGCTGTGGGTTAGAGCCCCAGTGCCCCACAATAAACAAAGAAAGCAAAACAAATAACAGCCAGGGTCTCACCAAATTGCCCAGGCAGGTTTGAAATTTTCCATTCTCCTGCCTCAGCCTTTCAAGAGTGTTGGGATTACAGATGTGTCTACCTTATCCGGTTTATTATAGAAATATTTTTAAAAGTGTTACTATTCAGCCGGGCGTGGTGGCTCATGCCTGTCATCCCAGCACTTGGGAGGCAGAGGCAGGAGGATCGCTGAGTGTGAGGCTTGCCTGGGCTACATAGTGAGCTCAGGGCCAGCCTGAACTGCAAAGCAAGACCCTGTCTCAAAAAAAAAAAAAAAAAAAAAAGTGTTACTATTCAAAGATGCTGTGATCTCTTGAGGATGGAGAGATAAAAACTGTTTACAGAACATGGGAAAAAAACAGTCCGGGCCTCTTCCCCACCCTTTATAAACTGCTAGTTCCTTCAGGCTGGATAGCAATCACAGTGTCCTAATTTATCTCTTCAAGCTCGTTTTCATTTCTTTTACTTTCTTTTCTCTCCCCCATCCCTTTCTTTCTTTCCTTCCTATTATACTAGACTTGGCCACTGTTTCCCCCTGGGCTACACCCCCAGCCCCCCAGATCCATTTCAGATTCCTTCCAACGCAATCAACGACCACGAGGTAACTACTGAACGTGCTGTCTGCCATCCGGATCTTTTCAGAAGCGCTCGGCCTGCCTGGCCTTGGCGGGCTCCAGCAAGTACCAGCCTTATCTGACAGCTCCTTGCTGGGACACGCCTGGGTTTCCTTTCTGTTACTCACGCTGCCCGCGAGCTGCAATACTCTGCCTGCCAAACAAAGGCTTTCCTGTGGCTGTGCGGTGGGCCCCCCACCCCCCGCAGGGGCAGGAGCTCTCCCTTTTCCATTCAGTTTCCTGTCCTCACAGCCTGGTTCAGATCATCATCGCTCCTGACCCTGTTCTTGGTTATGGGCAAGGGTGGTGGCTCTTGCAGCATCTGGCTGTGCAGTTCAGGGGGGATTTGACCTCACTAGGTAACTCAGGCTAGGCTCAAATTTAAAGCGATCCCCCTGCCTTAGTCTCCCAGTCGGTGGGCTTACACACGTGCACTGCTACACTATGTTCTGTTTCACTTAAAAAAAAAAACAACAGGGCTGGAGATTTAGCCCAGTGGTTCTGGCACCTGCCTAGCGAGCACAAGGTCCTGAGTTCGATCCCCAGTAACCACATACAATGCTGGGTGTGGAGACTCAAGCCCACCAGCAAACAACACCACATACCACAGTGCCGGGCGTGGTAGCTCACGCCTGTCATCCCAGCACTCGGAGGCAGAGGCAGGAGGATTGCTGAGTTCGAGGCTTGCCTGGGCTACATAGTGAGCTCAGGGCCAGCCTCAACTACAAAGCGAGACCCTGTCTCAAAACAACAACAAAAGTTCCTTTAGGTCCTTGTTTGTAGCCAACAAGTGTTTATTGACTTCGCCTAGAATTCTACTTTTAGTACCTGTACCTGATTTTGCTAGCTTTTAGCTGTGAGATATTAGGTAAGTTGTTTAATTAACCTAAGCCTCAGTTTCCTCATCTGGAGAATGCTCAACAGTAAGCAACACAAAGGTGAATCCAGATCCTGAGAACCAGAGCACAGTTAGTAGGAGCTGTAGATTGTCTGAGAAAGAAAAAAATCCACCTAAACTAGAGGTATACCAAAGGGCTTCGGAGTGGGGGGTTTGGGACCAAGTAGGTGAACATAAAGAGGAGACATTCAAGGGCAACCAGTCTGACCTGGATAAATGCGCAAGAAGCAACAGAAAGGAGTGGGCGTGCTGAGTTCTGGCTGCTTAGATCCTAGGAAATACCTTTGGGAAATTCCCCAGGAAGAGAGACAGAGAAGTAAGGCCAGGGTGAGTGGTACGTTTCCCAGGAATTGGGTTACTAGTTACAAAGGGAGGAGACTGGTTTCTTGTGGGCTCCTGAAGGTTTCTGTCATCATCTTTGCCCCCTTTTCAACAGCAGCACCCCTGGAAATGGAGCCCGAGTGGGTGGAGGACAGGATGAATAAGGAGCCGCAGGAAGGGCTAGAAACGCACAGTATGGTGGCTGAACTGGGCATGGTGGTGCTCATTGGTAATTCCAGGACTTGGGAGGCTGAAGCAGGAGGATCAGAATAAATGTGAGGCCAGCCTGGGCTATATAGTGAGTTCCAGGCCAGCCTGAACTACATAGAGAAACCTCTTAACAAAACAAAACAACCCCCCCCCCACACACACCTGCCTGCTGATTACTAGCAGGCTGGGCCTAAAATCCTATATCTGTAGCAAAGAGTCAATTATAGGGGCTGAGCGCAGCTGTAGAGTGTTTGCCTAGCACGCACGAAGCTGTGGGTTGGATCTTCAGCAACACACATAGACACACAATTATGAAATATGAGAAAGAGTGAATTTGCTTCAGTGTCAGTTCATTAGGAAGAGTTTGGAGGGAAGGGTAAAGGGCCTGGGGTCCACAGGCATATTGCAGTAAAGAGGGACACAGCCTCTCTGTGCCCAGAGGAGCTCAGCGCATGGCCGGGTCCCCAGCCAAGTTACATTTCAGTTGCAAACAACAGAAAGCCAACTACAGGGTTGGCAGTGGAGCCTGGGTGCCCCACCCAGGTCCCTCCAGTCCAGTGCCCGACTCCCCGCGACCCCATGGTGCCTGGAATTCCAGCGGCCCTCAGCTGAGGGGACACCGTGAGGACTGTGGCTCCCAGGGCCTGTGACCATGGGCAGACAGATCCTGGACACAAAGGGCGCCAACTCCCGCCAGGGATCAGGATAAGAGCACACTAGGCCGCGAGGATGGGCCTCGGAGCTGCCCGTGCTGTCCTCTCTTCTCCCCTTACAGGTTTTCCTTCCCTCAGGAAGTATTGGTCCTTTGGGTCTCTGTTTCTGAAGGCCCTCATCCAACACACAAGGGAATCAAACAGCTGCAAAATAACTGGATCCAGGCTCCCCACCCACTGAACCAGAGACTTCGAACAGAGCCACCTCCCTTTAGGGGAGGGTTTTATTAAGTGATCAATTGGTCCAGGCTGCACTGGCTGGAATTTGAGATCCTCCTGCTTCAGCCTCCCAGGGTGCTGGGCTAACAACCTTCTGAGGCTCAGGTTCTTCAATAGTTACATATGAAATAGTATCAAATCCTTATATATGGTAGCCTTTGTCTGCATCTTAGCTCAGACTATTTATTTATTTATCCTGTACCAGGAATTAAACTCAGGACCTTGAGTGGCACATTGCCCCTGGGCTATATCCCCGCCCTTCATTATTTCTATTTATTTGCTTGTATTGCTTTTCTCTCCATGTCCTCCCTGTTCACTCTGCACAGAATCTGGCAGGTTCAGAGCTCCGTGCCAAGGGTTTTTCCACTACAGTAGCTCTAACAAAGGTCTCATTTTGATTGGACCATCTTCAGTCATATGACCTTCCTAAATTAATCAATACAAAGGACACTGCTTGGGCCAGTGCTTTGACTGGTCAGAGCTAGTAGCTCAGTTCACTGCAGGGGAATTTGAGGGGTGAAGTCATAACCAATTCGGCCACACAGAGAGTGAGGAAGAAGTGGCTTCTTGGAGGAAACTAGGGTCCCTTTACGGAAGAGAATGTTCTCTGGAAGGACCAAACTGACGTACTTCTTCCCTCGCAGACCCTAACAAACTGAAGAACATCCACATGAAGTCATTAAGATAAGGAGGCTTTCCGGAAACTACCATCTGAGTAGGGGGAGGAAGAGGGGACTTTATTGTCTGGGGGGGATGGGTGGGAAGGGGGTGAGCCGGGATTAGGTGCGTTCTGGGAAGCTTCAAAGGACAGTTTCGGGTCTAGAGTCGAAGATGAGAGGGAGGCAGGAGATCCATAAGAAATATGTAGGAGAGCTCCGCATACACACAGCGCACATGTTCTGTTTTGTGATACCAAGAATTGAACTCAGGGCCCTGTGCTTGCCAAGCAGGCACTGTGCCACTGAGCTACATCCCTGACCCCACAGCACACATGTATGTATATGTAGAATATATACACTTTAAGTTGTCCGACTGCTCCTCCGCCCCCTCAAAGAGAAAAAGTATAGGGCTATGGGACAAAGGGTGCTTGCCCCGCAGTCTGCTGTGAACCGGCATCTTGCTTTCCTGTGACTAACCGGACACGGATTTCCTTCTCAATTCGACTTTTTCTCGAGGGCTGTCTTCATGGATGATGCCCACAACACCCCGCTCCGACTTGCCCTGGGGAAATCTGCTGTCTACACCCCCAAACCAACCACTGCAGGGCAGTGCTTTCTCCTCCAAAGCCAGGCAGGCCTCTGCATCTCTGGGTCCCGACAGTTGGGGTAGACACAGCCACGGGCCCAGCCCCCCCTTTGTGTAAGCACCCCTGGGGCGGTGACTTCATCTGCCTGTCTTACCCATTCCACGTCTTACTCAAGAAAATATTTGTTGAATAAATAATGTATCAGGGCTTCTGTGGAAGAATTTTTTTGCCCGAGGGAAAGGGAGATTAAAGAGCCCCAGATTCCCTTTCTATTCCCCTTAGATTCTGCCTCCAGCCCCTGGTACTGAGCCCCAAGCTGATTTCTAGCTGCATAACTGGGAACAGCACGGCCACTGTGCTGGGCGCTGTTGGTAGAGCAGCATCTGCCCAGCCCTGCCGTCTGCTCTCGAGTAACAGGCACAGCTCGGTTCAGACTGGCGCGTTTAGCTGTCCTCCCAAGCCCAGGAGCGCACTCCTGCTCCCGGCCTCCTCCCCTTCCTCCTCCATCCGGTAAAGCCGTCCCCAGAAAGCCTAGGGCAAAGCCTTCCCTCTCTTCCACCCCACCGAGCTGGAGTTATTTCTCTTCCCGGGCTCCCTGCCTAGCTGCTGGTGAGAGTAGGGACTGACCTGCAAAGGGGCAGGAAGGGGCTTCTGCCCCCGGGCAGGTCTTATCACAGTGGGCCTTGCTGAACTCGTTTCCCTCTCCCCTTCCGTCTGTATTCTTGTAGGTGTGTGTATGTGACGTCTGTCACATACACGCACTGTCCCTTCACTACACGTCTGCATTTTAGAACCATTTTTTATTTCGGTTTTTTGACACAGGCTCTTGCTGTGCGTTCACGCCGGCCTTGCACTCACTATGTAGCCCAGGCTGGCTTCGAACTCGAACTTGTGGCCATCCTCTCCTGCCTCAGCCTCTCGAAGGCTAGGATTGCATCTGGCAGGTTAGGACTGTTGGAGTCTCCCGACTTATCTAGTACCATAGTCCCTTGTCAGACGCCCTTCCTCGAGTGTGCAGAGACCAGATCTTGGACTGGCCCTTTTCTTTCGCCAACCCTAAGGCTCTTCTGCCGTTGATGATCTCAGCACTCCAGACTGGCAGGGAGGGGCAGTCGGTGTCAGCACCCTTCGTCACCGTCTGGAAACGGATTCGGAGAAGCAAGGCAGCGGGCCTAGGGGGGGCGGGGGCGTAACGGGAATTCGGGGCTCTAGGCCAGAGCGGGATTTATTGTCTCCCTTCGGGACGCGTTTTAGAGTGAAATAATCGACTTAGGAGCCCTCAGATCCCGGCTCCTTTAAACCCCAAGAAGGATCACGATGGGTTCTGCAGTATTACTGCGGTGGTCCTGGCAATGGGCACTGACCCCACGGCAGCACCGCAGTCCAACCAGTCCACCGCCCTTCTCTGGGCAGGGTGACCGATGGGCTGCGGCTTCTTTAAGGCCGAGAGCCCCGCCTCCGCCCGCCGGCCTCCTCCCACCTCCTCGCCGCGGCTCCTCCAGTTCCAGACTTCTCTCGGCGATGAGGTCATCTCCTCACTACCCATTGGCTGTACTATGCTGTCAGTCACAGGAAGTCTCGCTGCCGTCCTCGGCTCACTCATTCCCCTTCCTTCTCTGAACGCCCCTCAATCCGGCGAACCCCGCCTCGATAAGGACTCTGATTGGCCGGTACTGCCGTCACTCTTTCGGCGGGCGGTGCGGGAGGCGGGAGGCGGGTGTGGTGGGAGGGCCCGCAGCTTCCGTGCCTGAGAGGAGCCGGCGGCGTCTGTGTCTGTGGTGGCCCTGGCCGCGGCGAGAGCAACCGTCCCATTCTCCCCACCCCTTTGGCTCCGCTCTCCACGTGCCCTCCGCTCGCTTCGATTTGTCTCCGGCCTCGCGGACTCTAGCTGGAGGCTGAGCCTCAGGAGGAGACCCAGCAGCTGGCGCCAGAGTGGGGCAGACCGCGGAGCCCGGGCCAGGAGGAGAGCTAGGCGGTGAGTGAGAGTCGGGGCCGGGACCCCTCCCCCACCGTGCCCCGCCCGAGCATCCTTTCTCCCCGCGTCCTGGGCCCTCGGCTGGGCCTTCGTGCCCCGCCTCCCTCCTCTCGGGGCCCGGGGTCCCGCAGCCCGGGGCTCCGGGCTGGGCCGTGCACCTGTGCACCACCTGGCCGGTCACGCTGCGCCGGGTGGGGGCGAGGAGGTTCCCGCCCTCGCTGCGCCGGGTGTGCCTTCTCACTGCGGCTCTTTTCCGGGATCTGTGCGAACGCCCAGGATCCAGATGCAGTCCTGACAGTAGTCAGGCAAAGAGGTTCATCTGGACGGAAAGCTTCGCGGAGCCCCAGTGCCACCCGCTCTGCAAGGGCCCTGGGCAGATTTGAAACTTGGCTGTTGGGAAAGTGTCTGTCTCTACAGTGCTAGGACGCTTTGATTACATCGCTCCCGCCCCCGTAACCGAAAGAAAGCTCTGAGATCCGGAGCTTTCCAGACTACTCCTTAGCCTGACATTTGCTACCTGTATAATCTTCCGGAATTCTCGCCTGCAAAACGGGGTTAATAATAGCGTCCATTACATAGGGGGGCTGGTAAGTGTTGAATGTAAGCGTTTATATAAAATGTTGGACACATTGTTCGGCACATGGGAAGGGCCCAAGATAGGTTTGCTGTTGTGTAGACCAATGTGTATTTAAGCACTAAGCCCATCTTGGCTTTGCCAGGATTTCTCTCTTCTCCCTGTTATGTGTTGAAACCAAAGGGGAGTTCGATGGGCATTTTACTGTCTACCACTCTCTGCGTGGCACGCAGTGTGTGTAGACAGGTGTGAGAAATATGTCTGTAGATGGAGCAGTGAAGTTACACCTGCACTTCACAGTTTTGTTTTTTTTTTGACCTTGTTTTAAACCCTTAGGATGTCTGGAGTGTCCCCTGTTTTTGAGATCTTTCAAGATCTTTTCTAAATTAATCCAAAACCTGTAATTTAAGCTTGATTTTTCAGTAAGAAGTTAAACCTGAATGTTTTACTTTAGAGGACCCCACCCACCCACCCAATTTCAGTGATGCAGTTTTACTGTGGAAAGCAGCCGCCTCAGGGGTAAGGTGGTACAGCCAGCTGGCTTGTGATTGCAGGGTGGGGAATGGTTGGCCAAAAGTTACTAAACTAAGTTTTGCCTAATGTTTGCCTTTTCCATAGCAGATCAAAGTGTTTTATAATAGTCATTTTCTTAGTGAAATGAATTAGAAGCAAACTATTATTGATTTCTTTAAAAAACCCATTCAGGGACCAGGTGTGGTGGCTCAAGCCTGTAATCACAGCCACTTGGAAGGGAGAGGCAAGAGGATCAAAAGTTTTGGGCCACCTAGCAAGATCCAGCCTCAAAAAGAAGAAAAGAGCTGGGGCTTCCCTCGTTGGTAGGCACTGGGTTCAATTTCCAATACTGCAAAAAGAGAGAAACCAAAGGGAAAATGTATGCATACATAGACCCATACAAGAAAGTATTTGTAGACTACCTCTAGTGTTTTCTTTAGTTCTTTGCCAATACTGTTAAGAGCCTCCCACTTTTGCAGTACTGGCTGATGAACTCAGGGCTTTTGCATGAATTCCTGTATATGCCCAGTACTTTTTATATTAAAAAAAAATTTTTTTTTTTTTTTTGAGACAGGGTCTCACTTTGTAGTTCAGGGTGGCCCTGAGCTCACTATGTAGCCAAGCTAGCTTTGAACTCAAAACAGTCCTGCCTCTGCTTTCTGAGTGCCAGGATTACAGGTTTAAGCCACCACACCCAGCATTGTGGTATGTGCTACTGGGGAATGAATTTGGAACCTTGTGCTCTTGAGGCAGACACCAGAACCACTGAGCTAAATTCTGGCCCCTGTATTTTTAAAATTTTGAGAGGAGATCTTGCTAATTTACTAAATTCCTCAGGCTGGACTTGAACTTGTAATCCTCCTGCTTCAGTTTCCCAAAGCTGGAGTTACAAGTGTGTTCCATTACTCCGAGCTCAGAGCTCCTGTTTAGAAAGGCTTTCCATGCTTGTAACTCCAGCTACTCCCAAGGCTGAAGCAAGATTACAAGTTCACGGCCAGCCATGGGAATTAAATGAGACCCTTTCTCAAAATAAAAGAGGGGGCTGTCGTTTAGCGCTGAGTTCAATCCTCCTACTGCCAACAACAAAAAGAAAAAGCAAAAAAACAAGACAAAAAAGGCTTTCCAAGATAAAATCCACTAGAATTGTTTTTATTTAGAGTTAAGTCATAGAGACGAAAGTGTAATGTGGATCCCGTCATCCCAAAGTATTTATTGTTGCCTTTCAATGTTCTTAGTAATCTGCCAAATGGGATGAGGGAGGGATTCAAAGAAGTATAAAAAGGATCTTAATCCATTAAGGGCAAAACCATAAAGTTTGGGTCAGTGGTAATTATCAGTGCTTCTCAAATAGTAACTTCATTTACTCATTCAGCAAACTTTTGTTGCAGGCCTGAAATGTGCCAGCTGTTTCTCTGAGCTGGGATTATGAAGATACAATCTCTGCCCTTGGGCTCATAGTTTAATGGGAGAGGCAGAAGGTGACAGATGATTTTAAGAAACTGAAGTAAAATCTGGGTGCAAACTCACAGTTACAAGTGTTGGAGAATTTTTCCTTTGGATGTATGAGAAGGCTTCATGTAGCTGAACATGGTGAATGCTTGTAATCCCCATGTGGGAGGCTATGACAGGAGGATCACTGTGGATTTGAGGACAATTTGGGCTACAGCATCAAACCCTGTCTCAAAAAAACCAAAAGAGAAAAAACTAAAAGGCTTCACAAAGAAGCTGGGATCCAAGCTGAATCTTGTTTGACTCTGATAAAGATGATTTCAAACAGAAAGGCCCCTGATCAACCTGACAGCTGTTATTGGCCTGGGGGAAGAGGAAGGAAACCAGTGTTCTTGGATGCCCACTGTGTTCTCTAGGCATCATGACAGGCTTTTATTTATTCATTTCTTAATTTTAATTTTTTTGGTACTGGGGATCGAATTCAGGACCTTGTGCTTGCCAGGCAGGCAGGACACCCCTGAGCTACATCCCCAGCAAACCAGGCTTTTTTTTTTTTTTTGGCGGTACTGGGGATCAAACTTGGGGCCTTGTGTGTCCAAGGTTGGTGCAGTAACACTTGAGCTAAATCCCCAGCCTAAACCAGGCTTCTAATGTATTTCTTAATTCTTACAAGAACCCCATGAGGTCAGTATTACCTCTACTTTAAGGAAACTGAGGTTCGGGCAGTTAAATAATTTAACCACATTACATAGTGACAGAGAGGACTTAAATCTCTGCTTTAGGAATGTAGTATGCTCCTTTCCTTTAATTGTAGTGTGTGTGTGTGTGTGTGTGTGTGTGTGTGTGTCTGTGTGTGTCTGTCTGATACTAAGGAAACTAGAGCCTTCATTTGAGCTATATCCTAGGGACCCTTTCCACCTGTGTTTGTATGTATGTATATGTATAGTTATTTATTTATTTTTTGAAACAGGGTTTCCCTTTGTAGTTCAGGCTAGCCCTGAGCTCACACTATGTAGCCCAGGCAAGCCTCAAGTTCAGCATTCCTCCTGCCTCTGCCTTCAGAGTGCTGGGATTACAGGCCTGAGCTACCATGCCCAGTATTGTGGTGTGTGGTACTGATTGCTGGTGGGCATGAGTCACCACATCCGGTATTGTTGTATGTGGTGGTAGGGGGAATTGAACCAGGGACCTTGTTATAGCTAAGTAGGCACCAGAACCATTGAGCTAAATCTCTGGCGCATCCACCTTTGTATTTATTTGTTTGTTTGTTTGTTTTGAGACAGGGTTTCACTTTGTAGTTCAGGCTGGCCCTGAGCTCACTGTGGAGCCCAGCCAAGCCTCGAACTCAGCAATCCTCCTGTCTCTGTCTCCTGAGTGATGGGATTACAGGTGTGAGCCGCCACGCCCAGCACCTTTGTATTTATTGAGACAGGGTCAATTTGGCCTTGAATTTACTGGGTAGACCAGTTGGCCACAGACTTGAAGCAATCTTCCTGCCTCAGCCTCCTGAGTACTGGAATTACAGATATGTGTCATCATGCCTGGCTTGCAAGTCAAAAAGAGAAAGTTCTCACCATGTTCTAGTGTCATTTTCTTACATTGTCACAAATTATTTTTTGTGAAATAGTTTCATTTTTAACTTAGAGTCACTGTTACAGTGATAAAGTTTATGTGTAATACTGTTTTATACTTAGGAATGTGGTGGTACTAAAAGATGTGACCCATGGACACATAGACTAAAATGAAGAACATTTGAGATGAGCTGGGGACATGGCTAAGTAATGTCATACCTGCCTGGCAAGCGCTAGATCCTGAGTTCCATGCTTGGCGATGCCAAAAAAACAAAGCACATTCGATATTCATAAATTCTAAATAAGACACCATACAAAGTTTATTAAACATAGGATCCTCTTGAGGTTGCAGTTTAAATCTGTGTACCAGAAATCATTTGTAGACATATAGCCAATTTACGAAGAATTAGAATTTTGAAATCATATTAACAAAGATTGCTTTATTATATTTAGAGAGAACAGTATATAGTAAGAGCATATACCAGACTATAAGCTTTCCAAAGGCAAAGATATTTTTCTTTCTCTTTTTTTTTTTTGAGACAGGGTCTCACTTTGTAGTTCAGGCTGGCTCTGAGCTCACTACGTAGCCCAGGCAAGCCTCGAACTCAGCAATCCTCCTGCCTCCCAAGTGCTGGGATGACAAGCATGAGCCACTAGGCCCAGCACTGTGGTATGTGGTACTGATTGGTGATGATGTTCACCACACCCGGTAGTGCTGTGTGTGGTTACCGGGATCAAACTCAGGACCTTGTGCTTGCTAGGCAGGCACTGAGCTAAATGTCCAGCCCTCTTTTTTTTTTTTTTTTTGAGACAGGGTCTCGGCTTTGTAGTTCAGGCTGGGTCTGAGCTCACTATGTAGCCTAGGCAAGCTTCGAATTCGCAATCCTCCTGTCTCTGCCTTCTGAGTGCTGGGATTACAGGCGTGAGCCACCACGCCCGGCTCCAGCCCTCTTTTTTGTTTTCTTAAGTGGGACTGTGTTGTCCAGGGTGGTATTGAACTCTTGGGTTTAAGTGATCCTCCCGTTCTGCCTTAGCCTCCAGAGTAACAGGCACTATGCTGGGCTTGCTTTTTTTGTCCTGGCGTCAAGAGTTGTTCTTGGAACATATTAAGTGCTTAGTAAATATTGATTATAAAATGATAATGGGCAAGTATTTTCTCTTTGTGTGTGTGTGTGTGTGTGTGTGTGTGTGTGTGTGTATATGTATGCTTAGGATGATAGTTGGAACTGACATAAAGAACATTTTCTTTCCTTCTTTCTTGTTTTTGTGGTACTAGGCACTGAACCTGGGCTCTCACATGTGTTAGGCAAGTGCCTTACCACTGAAATATATCCCCATTTATTTATTATATTGTGGTAATGGGGATTTAATTCAGGGTCTTTATGCTGAGCTGTATTTCCAGTCCTTTTTATATTTTTTTAATTTTGAGAAAGAGTCTCAGTAAGTTACTAAATTTCCAGGCTGGGCTGAAGCTTGCAATCCTACTGCCTCAGTCTTTTGGAGTGCTAAGATTACAGGTGTGTGTTGTCATGCCCTGCAGGAAAGAAAACTCTATTATTATTATTATTATTATTATTATTTTTTGAAACAGGGTCTTTTGTAGTTCAGACTGGTCCTGAACTCACTATGCAGTCCAGGGCAGCCTCAAACTCACAGCAGTCCTCCTGCCTCTGCCTCCCGAGTGCTGGGATTACAGGTGTGAGCCACCTCGGCTGCCATTGTGGTGTGTGGTTACTGGAAATCAAACTCCAGACCTTATGCTTGCCAGACAGGTGCCAGAACCACTAAGCTAAATCCTTGGCCGAAAACTCTATAATTTATTTTTTTATTTTTTATTTTTTTTGAGACAGGGTCTCACTTTGTAGTTCAGGCTGGCTCTGAGCTCACTATGTAGCCCAGGCAAGCTTTGAACTCAGCAATCCTCCTGTCTCTGCCTCCCGAGTGCTGGGATTACAGGCGTGAGCCACCACACCCGGCCCGAAAACTCTAATTTATACTTAAAAATATTTATTGTGTGCTTTCCACAGGGTTAGGTAATATGTGGAAGTGGACACTGAATTAGGGCCACACAACTTTGTTTAACTCAGTGGTGGGGGTTGAACACAAGTCTATATATACCAGAACACTGAAACACACCCCCAGCCCACTTGTGAGTACAGTAATGTAGGCTAGCACTGACAGGACAAATATTTGTTCTTTGTGCATAAGGAGAGGGTGGGTTCATATTTCAATATTGAAAAAAGTGATATGTTATCAGAGGGATAGACAGTAGTCATCATGAATAATAGTCTGACCAGCTCGGTTGGAGTCTAGGTTCCACTTGGAGTGATCTTGGGCTGTATGGCTGTGATACTTTTGTTGCTTTGTCCTGTTTCTCACTAGCTGTAAAATGGGGATAATAAGGTTGCCTAACTTTATATTGCTGCGGTGAAGAATAAGGAAATAAAAAAAGTAAAGTCCTTGGGGGGCTGGAGATTTAGCTCAGTGGTTCCGGCACCAGCCTCGCAAGCACAAGGTCCTGAGTTTGATCCCGGTAACTACATACAATGCTGGGCATGGTGACACACCCACCAGCAATCAATACCACATACCATAGTGCTGGGCGTGGTGCCTCATGCCTGTCATCCCAGCACTCAGGAGGCAGAGGCAGGACGATTGCTGAGTTGGAGGCTTACCTGGGCTACATAGTGAACTCAGGGCCAGCCTGAACTACAAAGGGAACCCCTGTTTCAAAAAAAAAAAAAAAAGTAAAGTCCTTGGAATAGTTGTACATGCCCATCATTGTGGTGATTGTTAGGATCCATGGTTACTGGGTTTTGGCAGTTGGATAGACTGTGGCTGAATGAGGTTGCAGTTAGAGACGAATCAGTGTAGAATGATAAGAGTATTTAGAAAGGAACATTTAAATGTCAACCAATGGTGCTTCAGCAGGTTTCTGTAATTCAGTAATTTAGTGTAGAGAATTTTGATATTACAAAGCAGAGTGAACCAGTGGTTTTATTTAGCTCAACTCCACAGTTGAAATAAGACTCAGTGGCATCCTTACATTCCCAGCTACTCAGGAGGCTGAGGCTGGAGGGTCCTAAGTTGAAGACCATCTGTTATGGTTTGTGTCTATGTATCTTCCCAAACCCTTATGTGGTCATGTGGGCTATTCAGAGTGGCTGGATCTAGAGTGTGTGATGCTGGGGTCAAGAATGTGATGCTGGTTTGATTCATGGTGTGGTGCTAGGATGAAGGGTGCTCCACTCTGTGAATGCTATCTGCCCTAAAGGTGGGTGTCTGGATAAGATAAAAGGAACGAAAGAAGGTTGCATGGTGCTTGCTTTTTTGTGATGTCCCTCTGCCCGTGCTCCCCTGCCTTTTCTCCCCAGGTATGGATGGAAACCTCTACAAACTGTGAGCCAAAATGAACTTTTCCTCCTTTAACTTTGAGTGGCAGGTACACACCATCCCCCAAAAAAAGCTGGGTTATAGCTTAGTGCTCCCTGAACCTAATCCTCACTTTGCAAAACAAGCCAAAAACTAGGTTGATTTCTAAAAATACTAGTTCTATATCAGGTCTGAAAAGAGAAGATAGATTAAACTCATTGTTACTGAAGTTGTTAAAGCCAAAATTGGGTGATCTACCAGTGTGCCTTGTGTGGAACTAATTGTTTAAGTTGCTTCTGTTCTGTGGTTCAATTACTATCATTCAGCTCTCACTGTTTAGTTGGGTGGAGACTGAGAAATCAAGTAGTTTGAGGTTCTGTGACAACCTGGCAGCTGAGTCTCGGCCACTTCCTTAGCCATTGTTTAAGAACTACTCAGATGGCAGTAATGAAAAGTCTGTAGAATCCTTGGAAAGAGTATTGTTCAAATTCTTCTGTTTTCTTTTCATATACCTGTTTTACTTTCATCTGCTTCATTGGCTCCCCCTTCATTTTTTTGTGGTACCAGAGATTAAATCCAGGGGTGCTGTACCCCCTGGTCAATATCTGCAGCCCTTTTTATTTAAGACAGGGTTTCACTAAGATACCCAGGTTGTCCTTGAATTTGGGAACTGTTTTGCTTCAGCTTCGTAAATAGTCAAATTACAGATCTGTGTCACTGTGCCTGCCTCCGTACTCACTCTTTTTTTTTTTTTTGAGACAGGGTCTCGCTTTGTAGTTCAGGCTGGCCCTGAGCTCACTATGTAGCCCAGGCAAGCCTCCAACTCAGCAATCCTCCTGTCTCTGCCTCGCGAGTGCTGAGATTATAGGTGTGAGCCACCATAACCCACACTGTGATATGTGGTACTGATTGCTGGTGGGCGTTGAGTCAGCACATCCAGCATTGTTATATGTGGTTACCAGGGTCAAACTCAGGACCTTACGCTTGCGAGGCTGGCGCCGGAACCACTGAGCTAAATCTCTAGCCCCCATACTCACTCTTATTAATACTCATTTATAAATCATTCCCTATGTAAATCAGAACTGGTAATGATTTTGGATGGTCTTTTTTTGAAATCTGAAGTGTATGCTAAATTTGTTACTGAATTTGAAGATGGGTGGATTATTTATAAGTCCTTGTCTTCTAAAATTATTAGTGGAGCTGGGTTGATGGTGGGGCACACTTGTGATTTTAGTACTTGGGAGGGAGGCTGAGGCAGGAGGGTTGCTGTGAGTTTGAGGCCAGCCTGGGCTACATAGTGAGTTCAAGGCCAACCTGAAGGGCATAGTGAGATTTTTCTCAAGAGACAAAAAATTGAAGTACAATGGATATAATTTGAAAAAAAGTTCATGACATCTGGATTACATCCGGATAGTAATAATTACCAGCTGTGACAGGCTCATTGCTACAACTTGTGACTCAGTTTCTTCATCTGTGAAGTGGAGTTAATTCTTACAACATGAGGTTGTTTGAAGGATCTGGAGAAAGTTAAAGGGAAGTTACCTGGCATCTACTTTATGACTCATATTGTGACCATTCCATTATATCTTGCCTGCATTCTGTGAAATAAATGGTAGCACCATTTTGTAGATTAGTGACAGGCTTAGACAGGAACTAATTTTGGAAAACCACAGGACTTGAACTCATTTCTGTCTGAATTAAATCATCGGATTCTCTAGAACAGTGTGTTTGAGGTGCCTACATTTTTCCCTCTAGTAAATGTCTCTTTCCACTCCAAGTCTTTAGCTTAGTTAGTGAAAATGTCAGTAACAGGGACAATTCCTTGTGGTAATAGTGAAGGTATTACAGCTCTTAAAATATTATTTTTAAGTGTTTTGTTGACATTCCTGAAATGAAAACTGTAATTGTGACCTCACATGTTCTTAAGTTGTTCAATAAGTAGTACCAAATAAGGATGTATTGCAATGTCCAAATTTTTAGAATTTTTTTGTTATTTTATATCCTTTTAACTGTAAATGGTTTAAGTAATGTCAGGGTCTCTTAATCATGGTTAATTTGTGCATATTTTCACTACCACAACATCATAGGAACTCTGAAAGTTGTCTTCTTACAGTACTTTAGGGTATATTATGGGCCTTTTTGTGTTAGAAGAGTTGTTAATCATGGATAAAACTTTGGGTTTCTTTTTAAGTGTGTGCATACATGAATGTATGTGTGCATGTGTGAGTGTAGCCGAGGATCAGAGGATCAAGCCCAGGGCCTTCCTTTGGCTGGACAAGTGTTTGTTCACTGAGCTACTTGCTCAGCTTTAGCTTTATGGTTGATTTTATGTTCACTAATATGATTGTTTAAATTAGTTTTTTTTCCCTTGTTTCAGTGCTGAGGAACCCAGAATTTTTACACTGAACTACATCCCCACCCTTCCTTGCTTGCTTGCTTCCTTCCTTCCTTCCTTTCTTCCCTCTCTCCCTCTCTCTCTCTCTCTTTCTTTTATGGTACAGGGATTAAACTCAGGACCTTGTGCTTGCCAGGCAGGCACTGGAGTCACTTGAGTTAAATCTCTGGTGTCTTGTACAAATTCTCAAAGTGGAGTGTAATTGTGATGTGTATATATAATGTACCAATAAAAAAAAAATCTCTGGTTCCTTAAAAATTTACTTTGAGCCCGGCATGGTGACTCACCGCCTATAATCCCAGCACTCAGGAAGCAGAGGCAGGAGGATTGCTGAGTTCAAGGGTAGTCTAGCTACGTAGTGAGCTCAGGGCCAGCCTGAGCTACAAAACAAGACCCTGTCTAAAAACACGAAAAAACAAAAAACAGAAAAGAACTAACTTAGAGACAGAATCTCATTACGTTTTTAAAATTACCTAGGCAAGCCTTGAACTTCTGATCCTTCTGCTTTAGCCTCCTTGAGTTCTGGGGAAAAAGTTATGTACCATCATGCCTGCTTTTTTTTTTTTTTAAGTGCTGGGGATAAAACTCAAATACTACAAGCTACATCCCTAACCTACTGTGTTGTGGTCTTGTGCTATGTGTAGATCTTTAAATTTGAGTTTTTTTGGTACCAGGGATTGAACTCATGACCTTGTGCTTCCAAGGCAGGCTCTGGGACCACTGAGCTAAATCCTTGGCCTTTTTTTAAAATTTTGAGATAAGGACAGAGAATTTAGAAATTATAAGTCAAGGCCATTTTCTTTATTACCCCCTGTATTGGTGAAAATCACCTGTTCTGAACTAATGCTTCTGTTTCTGAGCCTTTTAGTCTAAATCTGAAACTCCAGCTTAATTTCCTAAGGTCATAGCATTGAAAGCAGTGACATGGCATTTTATAAATTCAGTGAACTATTTCACCTTTTGCTAATTCCTTTCTGTTAATACTTTTATTTATTTATTTTTGGTACCAGGGATTGAACTCGAGGCAGGCACCAGAACCACTGAGCTAAATCTCCAGCCCTGTTAATACTTGCTTACTGGGGAGTGAGTGTGGTCTGGAATGGAATAGGGATCCAAGAACATGATGAAATCATACAATAATGGTTGGAAATGAAATAAATATAGATTTTCTTTATCTTGAACATATCCATAGGATGGTGCAGTTTATTTTTGTAGTGTTCATTATGAATCTGAAGGTGAACTTAGCAGATCAGTATGAATGAAAAATGGACATGACATGTACAATTTCGACAAGCTGTTCATGATACTTTTCAGCATAACCCATCGGGTGCCTAAATAAAACTGAGTTAATTATAGTGTAACCTTTTGTTCTATTTGGAGAGTGTTAAGGGATTTTTGAATACTCTCCAAAAATCACCTTATCAAGTGAATTTAGAAAACAGTGCTTTCTAGAGCAAAGATTCTTAGAATTTTTCCTTGATATTGCTTTCTGTCTACCTCTTCTGCGCACTTTTTGGTTTTGTTTCTTAAAAACACAGTTTGTTTCATACAGTGGAAATAGTAGGAGAAATATAGTAGTCGGAGATACAGTGATCCATTTTGTCTTGAATGGCTCTTTATCTTTCTCACGGGTTGTACCATTCCCTGGCTCTATGATCTTATGAAAGGGTATGCATCTTTTAAAATCTCTGTTTCCTGATAGAGAACTAAACAACGTTACATGTAAAGCACTTAACATGTAGTCCTTCAGTACATGTTAATTATAGCAGCCAGGAAATTTTTTTTGTAGCACAAGTTGCAATTACAATTTTATTTTACTTTTTTTTGCTAGGGATTGAACCCAGGGCCTTGAGCATGCTAGGCAGGTGCTGTAATGGTAGCTACATCCCTAATCTTTACACTTTTCTTTTTATAATCTTTGTGAAGCCGGGAACCATGTATGTTTTTTACCTTTTTTTTTTTTTAAGACAGGCTCTCGCTTTGTAGTTCAGGCTGGCCATGAGCTCACTATATACCCCGCAAGCCTCGAACTCAGCAATCCTCCTCTCCTGTCTTTGTCTCCTGAGTGCTGGGATTACAGGCATGAGCCACCATGCCCGGCACTGTGGTATGTGGTATTGATTGCTGGCGGGCGTGAGTCTCCAGCCCAGCATATGTGGTTACTGGGGATCGAATTTAGGACCTTGCGCTTGCGAGGCAGGCGCTGGAACCACTGAGCTAACCCTCCAGCCCCTACCTTTTTTTTTTTTTTCTGAGACAGGGTCTTGCTTTGTA